>JZLH01S0004516.1:39570-55343 GCA_001188425.1 Eucidaris tribuloides | reverse complement strand
CGTGCACCCCCAGCCTACGCCCTTGTTGTCTTTTGTAAAATTTACAGCCACAGTTGAAAGTACTCTTTCTTCATTGGCCTCGGTTCCCTTCCTAAACTTTGCTCCAATCCATCTGTAATCTTTCTGCATGCAGTGTTTCATAACAAATACATTTTACAGAACTAAGACATAATCAGTAACTATCTGCATGTTAGTTGTTGTGAGATTATGTTTCACATAATACATTTGGGCACCCCTTTCAAGACCTGTTTTCCCTTTCTAAACCCTTCAATTGTTTAGTGTCAAGTGCAGTGTTGGAGGTCTCGAGACTGGTCTTGGTCTCGAGAACAAGTGAATAAGCAATAACGACATAAGCAAACGACAAACAAACATGAATCATGAAAGATAATACACACCCACTGACTATACAGAGTATACTTTCAATAGGTCGGGTATCAGACATCGCGTTCCTCGTACTAATCAGTAGAGATTCAGAAATTCATTCGTCATTAATTCAATTCACATCTACAATTGTCAGGTCCGCCGTTAATGTAAACATATTATGGGAACTTATTGTTCTTTGCTATTATTTTGTCAACTCATCCAAATTTACTACAGGCCTGTCATTATTTTACATACTTATTGCACCATAATTGGTTTGGTGGGGGGGGTGATTTACTGGTCTTGTCTTTTGTGTCCATGCTTAATCTCGTACGAAGATTAATTTAATGTAATGTTGCTGCAGTACGAGCATAAACTAAATTATTTGCAAGAATTGTTATTCCAAAGTGTTATATAATAGTATTTTGTCTTATCATATAATTCTTCGTAATGTGTACGTCTATTGTATTTATGTGAACAGTGTAAAACAAATTTCTGCATATATTGCTTTGTGAACAATAAATTCAAATTCAAATATTTAAAACAGGACTCAAAACCTTAAATCTCAAAGTCATTAATAAATGAAGTGGCAAGGGTTCCTATTGAAATCGGCATTCCTGGCCGACCAGCCGAGAACAAAAGACATATAACTCCATAAATGAAAATGTTCTTTATTGACTCTTTATGACTATTGAGGTTCATTTCGCAGCTTTTCAATTTACACTTTATCCCATACTTTAAAAACTGCCCTTTCCCCGATGGCATAATCATGACAAGTTCCGATATAATAAAAAAATTAAATAATTTTTTTTTTAAATTACCAAGCCTGCACTGATTATTACTCAGAGATGAGAGAATACTCGATCAAACTCAAATATATACATAATCATACAGTATGTATTATATATATTTTTATATTTAAAACAACAACGCTGAAACCGATACATGTCAAACAAACAAAATTGTTTTTGTAGACTTTGATACGTATAAAATCTGTTTAGATAGCAGCAACTATACCACTGACCTCAAAAAGTTTGTCTAAATTTCTGAAAAACATCAGCTTTCAGCGCAAATACACTATACTGTATAATGGACTGTTCATAAAATGTTCATGTGACATTTGATTTGTTTTTTATGTAGTAGGTAGTCCCCTGGATATTTTGATTTACTTCTTATGTGTTGGGAGCGTATCAAAAGTCGATTTGCAGATTGCAAGTTATCCTGATTCTGTGACTTACATCTCGCGTTTTGAAATATATAATATAAGCGCTCGCTTAGGATATATCTCTCAGAGTTCGTTTGACTCCTCGTTCGCTCTTGGGTATATGGATTTTAGAGTGATTTTTTGCTCATGCTTTTATCTGGAGAAATGATACATAATCATAAAGGAGTTTCATTATCATGAAGTAGCTAAGTGGATATGTGACTCTATTATCTGGAAAGATTGTGTGAACATGGCGCTTTTTAACAGAGTGGAAGTTTCAATCGGATCTGGATATTTTTTTAAGATTCCGGGCTACATAACGCATTTTGTGTGAATGTAGCGTGAGTCCTCTTTGTTATTATGCGTCTTTGCACCGGAGTCGTTTCTAATGTTTTCTTACACATATATTTGTTCTAGTTGTCTACTTTTAACTTTGGTCGAAATAATTTGGAAAGATTTTAAAACAAAATAAAAAAAAAATAAAAATGGCTATCTGCCTTTGGACCTGCTGATGACCGCTGAAAGGTCAAGTGACCTCAAAGATTTTTATTGTTTTGGATATAAGATGAGTCGTCTCGATGGTCAACTATTATATCATATGAACCATGCATTTAGTGCTACAAAATAAATTTCGTCTACCTCGTTCCACAGAGCACTTGGTTAATATCGCTTTTAGGTATGCAACTATGACAGTGCAGTCAATGACCTTAAAACATCAAGTATTTGATTTCTGAGATTGATTGCGGTTTATCGTGATAGAACTGTTATATTGTGAAAAACTCATGCATTTGTTATTAGTTAAAAGTGTTCAAAACATATTCTCAGACGTTGATGCCAAGGCGCTAACAGTGTCTGTGAACCAGGGTTAACTACTGTCAAGAAAATAGCCTTATTACTTGATGTCAGTGACCTCAACTATCATTTGCACGAAAATTCAGTGGTTTGTTAGGATATGCTGTGCAGTGATTTTGTTCAATATTTGCATGAACAAAGATCTTTGTGTAGAGTACAGGTGAGGTCCGTTGGACCTCCAGACAGTATATACAACTTTAACTAGATATTGTTCATATTAACGCTGAGGTAGGATGTCTCTTTGCCACCCTCCCACAACAGAAAAAAATATATCACCTAACTTATAAAGCATTTTGCCTGTGAAATCTGAAGATCAGAAATTACATGATATTTTGAAAAATTATTGCAATAAACAATAATTGTGTAGATGTACCACTAGGCATACACTTTTCATAATTTCACTTGCGATACATGTTAATATCAGGCTGATTTACACCAGTACTTATGTAATATCGATTGGTTGTTTGCTGCAATGTGGTCAGGTGCTGAAAAGGAATGCAAGGTCATCTACATTTGTACGTGTAACCCAAGGAGGATTAATGCAATCGGAGGTAGATAAGAGACATGCATGGCACTCTCTAAAAAAAATAGTCTAGCACTGATAGGAGAATTTTATGGTACTAGAGAACAAAAAATTCAATCAAACGTAAATTTGCTAAGTATTCCACTTAAATGATTTTCTATCTTTCGCTATTGCTTTGAAGGTTCTTAAAGTAGGCGATGGTTCTTCACTTTACACCAGTGTATTTGACTCAATGTTGAGTGTAGGCTGCAAAAACACAGCCCAGCCGATAAGATGTACAGGTATCTGATTGCCATTCTAAGCAATCTCGCCGAACATTGCAATAAGGGGCAATTGCATTTGCAGCAGCCGTACGATTCTTTCCGTGCAGCTGTTAGTGGATTAGTTCGATTTTGATGCTGTCAGCAGGGATTTGTACATAAAAAAGCTGCACAAGAGGTTTCCTGTGGGTCCTGTACGCGCCCCTTAAGCTAATAATGAAAGTGTATTCCTAGGTTGTATGTATCAAAGGCATATACAACAGGAGCGCATACGGAGTATATTTTCGATTTGAAGACTAAATTGAGAAAGTATAAGACAGGGCGTGACAGACTATGCAACAGCGTTGTAATTGTAATGTTGCTGCCGGTTAGTGTCTTCAATGTCTCTTTGTGTGAGTTGGGATTTGGTACTTTCGCAATAAAAAGGCATTCTCCTGATTCAGAAAGCTTTGTTGTGAAGAAGTCTGTCGGTTACGAAAATATTACCCTCGAGGCTCTGACCTTCAATATGACTTATCGGTCTCCATTAGTTGTTACTTATTTGGTTAATATAACTGTTTATGCTTTATCAATTTCGTCATAATATTCATTTCTTTAAAAGTACATCTCGTTTGTTGCCTCTGTGGAGAGTTCTCTTTAGTTGTTAGTATTTTCTTTTTTTCATTGGAAATTATTTACTGGTGCTGAACAAGAAACTCAATACTCTGCGATAATTGGTGCTATATCTGTCTGACCAGCATGTTTTAGTTCTTCACCTTATCTTGCTCCATTTTTTTCAGGCTATATTATTAACTTTGTGTATTTCCGTTGGAGAACTAAGATTGGAAAGGCGGTAACTGTAATGAACACAGTATGTTGTCTAGATACTATATTATATATCGACGATTTATGTTGGAAATTGACAATGGAAATGCCGTATTGTGTAAGACTTTATTGTTTGCTAATGCTATACAGTTGATGGGTGCACATGAGTGGAAACTCTAGTTTCTCTAACTACATCACTCATAACTCAGATTTCGTCTTATCTGTGTGTGATATGTCTTCCCTGGTGTCTGAATTCTCTCTCTTCTATGTTTGAGGCATTTTAACACCTTGAGTGTCGATGTAGTTATTGCTGTTCAAGTATACCCGATGCCGAAACACTGCGACCTCTCTCTAGTATAGCTCCAGGAGCTGGTATCCTCAGTACGCAATTTGGCATCATCCAGACAATGATATTTGGTGATGATTGGAACGGAGGCTACAAGTCTCGAGTACCACATTTCATTTTTATCCACAGTTGGCGTATGCCACCTTCTGTACCCTGTCTCACCACATCTTGTCCCACAGAGTAGATGCATGTGTCTTTGTCTGCCTCATCGTGTGAACATGGGGTAGAACTGGTCAGGATCTGACAGCAGCAGGGTGTCTAATTATAGCATGTATGGAGTTCTCTTCACGCTTTGCTATCTGTATTGAATGAATTTCCTTGTCAACTCGCAGTCGCGCAAAGGATCTCTCGAGGGAAGGGAATATATTGTATCTAGTGAAAAGTTTAAATCCTTATTAGCTATCGTCCTCGCCTTCTTGAAATGTGTTCGCTCCTCGACTTTTGACGATAGAGCTGCGATAAGGGTGATTTTTTTTCTAGTATCTTAAGCATAATCATGAAACTTAAAATCTTCTCGTGGTATCGAAGACAGGTGGACATAACGCACCTGTATCGTGAGTGGATAATGAGATATGGATATGAGTGCTACTCTTAAAAATGCGAGCGTGTTCCTCTTTACAGGCTCCTGACTTAGAATAAAAAACCTGATGTATGTTATTTTTTTGCAGCATGAGTCATTTTCGTGTCGCGATACTGGACTCTTGATGCGTGTTCATGTGCGGCTGAAACTGTGTTGGTTCACAAACCAAGACGAAACGTACTTACATCCTCTCTCTCCTATTTTTCGATCTCAGACCCTCAAAGCCGATTTTGACGTCGCATATGGGTTCTAGATGGCACCAATATATGGCAAGTGCGGAAAGAATGATGGGTAAATACGAACCTTTCCGTCAAAGATTGTGACACTGTCTATTCTTTTTTGTGGGTCAGATAGCGTCTATAAGTGCGTATAGTGAACTGTGGCTGGGAAAATATGTGAATAATGTTTACCAGCTATATATAGTATAGTAGTGATGTAACAGTATAAGCTAAATTACTTTGAAAACTTATACGTGATTATATATATAGTGTCATAGATTTGCTGCCTATCAGTAAAGAGTCAAGTATCACGTCTGGGTCATCAGTGTTTATGTGAGGTGTACTGATGTATGACCGTTAAGAGGCGATTAATCTCACGACACAAGTATAACGATCTCGCCAAGGGAAGACATACTTATCTTCTCCGCATACACTTCACGGTCTAGGACTCTATTTTAAGCATAGAATTGCAATAATGTCCGTATGCATGCACTCGGTTTGCAATGTCCTAGATATATAGTGACATTTTCATTCAGACACACTCTGCTCTGACCAGGATAATATTTGCTGTGTCTACTTCAAACTAACTAGTGTTAATTTTGTTATTATGGGATTATATTGGAAAAAGTCTTGGAAACCTGAAGATTTCGCTTATTTTCTATGTGGAGCATGATCATATCCGCAGATGCACCGAACTGTAACTCCAGAGGATAATAGTGTTTTGGCGCATTTTCTCGAAATGTTTAGTCCTGTTTCGCGAGTAAGGCAATAACCATACCAGTTAGCTGCATCAAATCGATATGGTCTAAAGTAACTGATCACTCGGCAGCGTGTCGATATTGTGGACTTAGTTACTTGTGCCATTCTAGTAGGAATAGCAGCAACTTGCACCAGTGTAGTCGTGCTTGACCATTTTTTTTATGAGCGATATAGTATGGGAGAGCACTGCTTAGAATCAGCAATAGTACCTCTAATACAAGAACCCTCTCCGTATCTCGATATAGCATGCATAAATATTCATTAAATCCATTTTCATTATAAATCAAATGCACAGTTTTTGTATAACTCTTGATTTTGTACAATTCTCGTCTCTGCACGTGCTTTAGGAGCTGTGCTCATCAGGTCCTTCTTACATTTGTATTGTTAATGGGATGGTCTTACTTACCTTCTTCAGATGTCTATTCTATAGGCGTAGAGATTTTTATGATCTAATAGCTATATGCAATGTGGTATAATTTTGATTATTTCGATAAGTGTGTGTGCACAATTATGTACAACACCTGTATTTATTTGACTTGATATGCAAATTTCATGTTATTAGATATTGTGAGCAGTCACTGTAGTAAGCTTTTTGATATTGTTATCATGGTGTATGAATGAGCCTTGTCTTGATTTCTGTGTTTTGTTGAATAAGTCAATATTACACACATTTACATCATAGGAACTTTTACTATTGAACTAATTAGTTATGTGTGGATAATACTAGTATATAATTAATCACTTTAAGATTATGACAATGCAACTGAATTGAGTATTCGAAGTCGAAATTAAATTAGATTAGGATTATTATTTACGATTTAGTAATATCTCACTTGATCCAATAAATGTTCTAAATAATCTTGAAATAATTTATATAGAGTTCATTGACCTCCTCAATTAGTATAATTAGATCAAGAAATCTAATGATATTGAATAAATACAATATAATGAATTCATGTGATAGAATAAATATAGTCATGTAATTATTTAATTAGTAGATATATATACAATGACCTAATGGTCCATATAATCTAGTTCTTACTAGATAATTGTGACTCCCTAACTATTCCTCCATGATTACTCATTCAGAATGTCATCATTCTAATTATACAATCTTTGGCTGTATCTACATCATTTACATTTTTCCAACTAATGTTTATCTCGAAAGATTTCAAGGCAAGAAGCAAACAAATTTCAATAAATTTACTGTAATAAATCTCAATCTCATTCTGTTCGCCAATGTGCATACTCAGTTAAGATTAAGTGCCCATTGTGTTGACGAAAACTGACTGAAGACAGCGCCAGATCGACGTGCTTTAGCATCGCTATCCACTATGTAACAAATTCCATAATCTTCTAAACGTTCATCATTAACCAACATCGAGACGCAGACATGTCAATTATTCTGATTTTGAGGTGTTACCTTGACTTCAACTACCCATGGCTTTTAATCTGTGAAGACTGTAGTTGTGTCCTACTGAGCAGCGGTCGGGTAGGTGTGAACTCGCTGATCTGCTCAATCAGCTACTTAACTAAGTCATAATGAATCTGTGGCATTGGAGAACAATTTCATGTGTATGCGGTTGCACAGATGCTGCTGCTGTAAATGTGCTTGTCTTACATCCCAATATATCATTAAGATTATATTTCATTATCATCACGACTGTGCCTCGCCGAATATCGAATATTCTGATTAATTTTGAGGTCAGTTGACCTTTCACACTCTCAGAGGGTCGACAAGAAAAAACCTTTTAATCGAATTGACGTCCCATATAGGATACACGGATTTTTGGATAATATAGATAAACGCAACAAGTATTACAAACTCTTAACGTGAGCAACTTTCTCCTTTTACCAAGTATTGATTTATGCAAAGTTGTTTTATTAAAGTCATTTGCTTGGCAGAACTGTAACCGTAATTGTAATCTATATAATCGTAGAAATATATATTTCCCTTGAAATGTACGCACTGAAGTCATAATTTTGCATATTAAATTGCTAGACTCGATTCTTATTGAATTTTGTCACAGATTGACCCTTTCGGTTAATCAGTTCATCATAGGTCAATAGTTTAGTTGAAAGTTATGGCTTAATAATGTACCAATGGCCTCTCTTAAAATGCCTAGTGGGCAATATGTGCCTTTGTAACGAAGTGCCCATTGTTGTAGCTGCATCACCAACCACGTTTATTATTGCAAAATGACCGCCAAACCTCAAAATTGGCATAATTTAAGGTCAGTTTTGACATCTATGAGGTCATCAGAGGTCAAATCTGGACTTACCTACCGATCTTACAATAAAGCTTATGCGGATATGTTATGGTGATGCATTGACTAACACCTGGGTGATAATGGTATGGTTTTGGAAAGTTTCATTATGAGGTATGGTGTGGTACGATATTGGGCTCTGGTTTAGACTGTCAGAAAATGGTATCGGTTGCCTACAATTGTGCGTTTGGTGGTTCTGTAGCTTGATTCTTGTGCTAATTGCGACTATAGTTTACTCCACAACTTGCCTAGGTTTAATGTGATTTCTGTATGGTTATAGTTTCAGTTAAGAGGTATGGGGATATATCTTCGGATTTATTTCTGCAGATTTCCAATTAACTTTGTGTGTTGTGATGGGTAGTTTATATAAATAATATTGGTGCATTAATGGATTAATTGGGTATTTTTTGTAATAAGCGTTTTATTTGATGTCTAGATTTGGAGTGGTTTTCATTTTTTATGTTGTATTTTACTTGCTTTTTAACAATGTAATTTTTTTTAAAAAATTTGCAATAATCAGACATTCTTGTGCTTAATAATGATATTTAATGGCTCAATATTATTAACATTATTTCAGTATCGAATTATAGTGATAGCGGTGAGGCTCGCGAAGATGAGGTGAAAGCTGGTCCAACATAAACCAAATGGTTGCTGCCATATGATTTTTCACGTGCACCTCTCTAGGCAAATCAAGTGCTGCGATCCGTCTTCCTGCTTTCTAAGTATAAATTATACTCTCAATAATGCAAATCAGTATAAATTCATAAGAAGATTATTAAAAGTGGTAAAAAAACTATGTGCACGCACCAGATTGGTAGTGTGTTTAAGAAAATGAATCGCTAGATAGTAAGTGTATTATGCTTAAATTAATTTAATATATCTTATTGTGACAGTATTTGTAGTGCTATTGATTATGTCACTTCTGCAAATGATTAGAGGCTAACATCTGCGTCAAGATGACTTAAACATCTCTCGTGTTGTGTGTTCCAAATTTAAATACTACTGATAGTTCGGTTACGGTGGAATATATGTGACCCAAACATACATTGTTTTCGGAAACACATGCTTATCGTTGTGTGTATCACTTTGTGTAATGAGTTAGTGTCTAA
The DNA here is from genome assembly GCA_001188425.1 of Eucidaris tribuloides. Lineage (NCBI taxonomy): Eukaryota > Metazoa > Echinodermata > Echinoidea > Cidaroida > Cidaridae > Eucidaris > Eucidaris tribuloides. The sequence goes on along the minus strand of JZLH01S0004516.1, from coordinate 46,061 downwards.
GTGTGTGTGTGTGGTGTTATAGAGTTGAGAAACACGCTTTAACAGTCTGAATAAGAATTCTTATTGAGTGTGGTAAGATGATCAATTCATTAAAGTTAAGTGTTGCTGACTGTGTCGTGTGCAAATTCACAAAACTTTTCAGTTTTAGATTTGTATTTTATACGGTTATTGCTGAACTAGGAGTTGCAAAAGGCGTTTCGGAAAACTTTCGGAAATTTTGGAAACTTTCATGAAAAGTTTCGGGAGATTTTTCATGGGCTCGTGGAATTTATTCATTTTTATTCATTTATGATGTGACGATTGTTGAAAGTTTGTATTGTGATGATGTTTTGTTTTGCAGACTGTGAGGTTAATCTAGCTATTGCTATGGCCTTCCTCACAATGTAAAATAGTTTTTACACTGCTCTTTTTGGCTTCCTGGCCTGTGTTCGGTATGGACGAAAAATCAGGCCTCGATATGTTGGCGAGAAACGATACATTACTCATTCGTACTGTTGAGTGATTGGCATAGTTGGTAGCTATTTTTTTGGAGTCCCACAGTGTATAGCAGTGTTTGTGAAGTGTTGTGCGATGTGAGTAAAAATTTAGTGGTTACTCGATGTCATTGTGTCAGGTATGGTCGCTCGTTGTGTTACATAGTTGATGGATGTGGCGTAAGTTTCACTACTTGAATGAGGGTTCTGCCCATGCTTAAGATTATTTTTTACCACTATTCTAATTCACAGTTTGTTCTATATCCTCTTCGATCGAAAGCGCTACGCTAGGGAAACGATCAATATATATCAGAGTTTTAGTACAGTGGTTCGTGACGACCTTGAGTCTGACTGATATGAGCAGTGTTTACATGTTGTTTTGGTTTTGGTGCATACTTCAAAGCGAAGATTAAATGGAAGTCTCATTTATATTTTTATTTTTTATAGATTTAACTTTTGGAAACAATACCTAGTAAAATTCAACGGTGTTTTCAAATTACAGTTGTTTACTCGTTCTCGTTTTTGTTGATAATATTTTTGTAAGGTATATTATGCTTTCTTTGATGTTCCACGGAATTTCTTATATGTTTTTACGATTTATGAGATTAATGATCAGTATGAGGCCATTGGTTAAATTTTTTTGTATTGTAAATTTCAAGGAATAGTTTATATAGCTTTTTAGATAGAGTGTACATAAAGTATGGCAGAAAGTTTCCGAAAACGTTAGCCGAAAGATGTCCGGTACCCCTATACTTGATCCCTTTTGGAATAGTTTCGCTTCGCCACGAAATTCATATTGAGCAAGAATTTTTTGCCAGCAACATCCGAATGTAGTTCCTCGCTGTGTGTGACGGGGGACCTTCTTGCCAACCCTTGTGTGTGTAGAAATCAATCGTGCTAGCCTTTTTTTTTCCCAAAGTTGATTTCGAGGTCACAGTCGGATTAAAACATATGCAGTTCCGAAGAGTGCCATTTGGATTCTCTGTTGTTCCCGGTTTGTTATTTTTGTAATGCATAAGAACAGTTAGGTGTGGTTTGTTTGTTTGTTTTTAGCTTGAGTAGTGTTGGGTATTGAGAATGGGTGACGTCGTGAATTGACCAAGCTGTTGTTTGTCGTTGTCGAAGATTGGTCATTGATACGTGTCATGGGTGATGTGTGATTCATCCAGGTTGATTTGTTTATTTAGTGCAAATTGATTTTAGTAAGATATCTGAATCTGATTTCGTTAAGTTAAGTCATTTATCTCTCGTGAAGTAGGTGCATGTTTTTTAGTGTACTTGCGTAGATAGTTGTTGACAAAACTTTTGTACGCTCATCATGCAAAAGTACGATGTTAACGTTTTACGGCTACGTCGGTTGTAGTTGTGAGCGTTTTATCTCTTTATGCGAAATTTGTTGGTTATGAAGCATGTGTGTGCTTGGTTTATATGTTGTATCTGCTCTGTTGTTAGTGGGTGTGTTTTTTCTGTATGGTTGGGGATTTCAATGTGTTTATGTAGCGCTTTTGCAGCTGCATTTTGAATAACATAAGGTTTTTCTTCCTCCATGACTCGTGATTATGGGTCACGAGGCGGGTAGCGCCGAGTGTGTTTTTGCCGCCTGCGGAATAAGTGGTGGACGATCTTGAAGTTGATGCGGGTATCGGTTTGGTGCTCCATACTCCTATCTCATTGTCCTGTGTAAAATGATTTATCTTCTGATTGGCATTTTATTTTCGATTTACCTGCGTGAGTTGTTATGTTAGTTTTATAGTCCGATTCTTGCCAGCGCTGTGTTTCGTTTTAATTTACGGTGGGATTTGCTCATTTGATAGAAGTTGCTTGAGAGACAATCAGTGTTGGGTTTAAAAACTGTTTGTATAAATGTTGACATGTTTTTTATATCGTTTGTTTTGATTGTTGTGTAATGATGTGAGTGAGACATGGAATTTTACTGTGAAACTAAAAATAGTTGGACTTGTGTCTCACTTGAACTGTCGTTGTGTAGAGTTAATGTCGGATTTATTGGCTACGCTTCTATCATGAACAGTCTTGTTATGTTTTTATTTTTTTGCATTGCTGATGTTGCGGTCCCAGTAATTCTGAGAGTATGCGTGAACTTGTGGATTGCCCCTTCGTGCACCGCCCCCTCCGACCCATATTTCGACGCCCCCTGAGGTTCACAGCGATTCCTCGGTGTTCACCTACGCAATTCTTTATTTCAGAGTAGCATGAAGCCTTGTTTTTTGGATGATTTTTCATAATGGTCACCAACAAGGAGAATAGTGCTTAATTTATATGGCCTCGCTACCAGGAATGTTTATTTAAAAGAATTCAAATCAGTTCTAATCTTATTAGGCATTCCTCCGAGAACTTAATCTGGCGAAGATTATTGTTGCCAATTCAATTCACGATGCTAAATTACTGTAATACTTTCGTCTCCTTGCAACACTTTGCCTTTGTTTTAAAATAGGAATAAGATCAATAAGGACTCAGTTGGCTTTTAGTGGTATCCTGCGCATGTGAGTAAGGACCAAAATTCACAGGGGCTCGGTTGAGGATTGGTGGGGGTTTGGTATTAGACAGCATGTCTTTCGCAGCAAAAGCAACTATAGTTTTTTTGTTTATCAGGTTACGTCGGGAAGTCTTGGCTCGCAAAATGTGCACTGATTAATTATACAATCGTTGTGGCACCGTGGATAACAGGCATAAGTTTGCGCAGTATATTGATTCCCGTGTGGTCTACCATTTTAAGTCTGTCGTTTTGGTATGGTACTAAAAAAGCAAATATTTTACCGATCGTGCATGTGGGAAGGAAATGTTACAGGTTTATAATGAGACATTCTGTTATATTCTTTTTTTACATAGTGTGTGCTTTACGTATTTGTTTGTTCGATTATGGAGAGGCTGTTTAGTGGCTGTGACGGATTTCGTCGTGAAGGTATTGTTGTGTTTGGGTTTAGATTGGTTGTTGTTGAGGCGTTGTTTGTTATGGTCGTATTCAGATACCATGTTAATTTTTACCTGGGTTGTTTGTTGGTTGTGGGTATGGTGGGTTCCGTGTGTTGATTCGGGAGACGTGCGAGTGGTTATGGGGTAGGGTTGTGGTATGCCTTAAGATGTCTGTTTGGTAAGGTCTCCGCAGTTTCACGCAATATTGATTTATTTGGAAGTGGCTGAGGGCCTAGACATTAGTCCTGAGCGTTTGGTGACTTTAAGGGTAGAACTTATTTTAGAACTTTTCTGAATCCCAGAGGTGTGTGAAGTAGGAGTTGAATGGGCCTAGTGGGCTTTTCTTTCGGGGTGTACTGGGGTTTTATTCCTGGAAGGGTAAAAATGTGACCTATTGATTTTGTGTTGCTTTATGGTGTGTAGGTGGGGTTTGGTACCCCGAGTTGGCTTCTCGATCTTGATTAGAGTTCAATAAATTTTTTCGACAGAGAGGGTTGGCAGGTGCATATAGGTAATCTATTTTAATACTGACTATTGTTGTGTAGTAGGCTAAAGCCTTTGAGACGTTGAGGTATGTGTTGCTTGTGGTCTTTCATTCTAGTCTGTACCGGTGCTATTACGAATTTCTGAGGTGGTGAGCTGACATGTTGTAGTATTACGTCTTCTTGTGGTGTTATGGGTTTTAAGCTTTTTGTTTTTAAGACTTCGAAGCTCTTTGAGATTTCACACTTCTTCTCGAAGACTGCGATCCCAGAGTTTACCACCTATTAGGTTTGAAGTGTTTATTCCATTAATATAAAAAATTATATTGCGGATATTCGCGAGTCCTGTTATCGTGTATGTAATGTGTTGTCTGCAATAAAATTCAATTTTGGAATTACCAGTTGATGATTATGTGTGTGTTTGTTTGGCTATAACCACGTTATACTTTTGTTTGTATTTATTTAGATTTTTTCATATAATTATGTGTGTTATGGTGCTTTTTGTATACTCTCTTTCCATAAGGATCCATTACTTTTTTAATATTTGGTGATATGTTTTTTTCTTAGGCTGTTTGTGCGTGGTGCTAGGATCTATTGTGTTGCTCGAGAGTCGCTTCGCATACTTCAACATTTATTCCCGTATCTCTAGATGAATAAATTAGTGTGGGTATCGTATACTGTATGGAAGGTCCGACCTCTTACTCTAGTGTTTTATGGATTAAATGACAAATATGAATCTGCACGTTATCTGTAAAACATGTTTCGTTGAAATCGATAGTTTGATAAAGGTAATTTTGATTCCAGGTACAGCTAAGTTGTTATTTTTCTTTATGTAAGTATCGTTTTTTAACTTACATGAGTTGGTCTGATATCTGTTGTTTAGAGGCATATTGTGTAGGTATATCGTGAACAGAAGGTCGTTGGTTGTTTTGAAATTTACTTAACAATGCTGATTTTCAACGAATCTTAAGTTTATAATAACAATAAATTTCATCATTTTTTGTGTTTAAGATATGTAGGGCACTTTTACGGATCGTTCTAGTTAGTAACTTTAAGTGCTTGTTTGGACGGTAGGCAGTTATTGTTCTTTAGGAAATGTGGTCATATGTGACAGATACCGTATTCGTATATAGATTGACCCTTGTTGTCTGTGGCTAATGTGACCCCGACCCTTGAATGTCTTTTACTATATTTTTCTATTTTTGATGTTTGTCTTGTAAATTATGTGTGTGACTAGTTAGTTCTAGAGGTCTTATTTATAGTTGTGTGAGTGCTAGTGTTGTTATACAATTAGAGGAAATTCATTCCTTGTTGCAATGATGTTACGTGTACTTAAGTGTCATTAAATAGATGTAAAAATGAGTATTATTTTAAATATTCTGTGTGTGCAGGTAATTGACTTTAAGGTTTAGACATGAGGGATTCATATTTAAGCGTTGGGGAATGATGTGTAGAACATGTATTTAGTTTGTTGTGCATGTTGGTTGGTGAGTTGAGTGTACTTTATAATTCGTTTTATGTTGATTGTGTTGTATGATTGGTTGACAAGAATATCATATTTGTATTATTTGTGGTGTTTATGGTGAGTGTATATGTGGCGATTACATTCAAGCTCTAGAGGTAAAGGAACTGTTTTATAGTTAGTATTTGATTGTGTGTGTGTAAATATGAAGAATTGTAGATGTAAATAGGTTTTGTTTTTAGTGCTTGGGTAGTAAACGTATTTGTAGTTAAGAATTGACGATAATATTTTGAAATTTTGTGGGTCATTGATTTAATTACAAGTAAGGGTGGAAGGACTCATTAATTATATCTTTCTGGAATGGGCACAGGGGGTACGCCTTGTTAACGAATGATGTAGTTGAGGTATTGTAAAGTTTTATTGAATTTTACAAAATGGGCAAGGCTGAATTTGTGTGATATTAAAGAGTTACGGGTTGACGTGGTTGTAAGGGGCGATAGATCCCGGACGGAGTATGGTGAGTATAGATCTAATGTAGGTTGGATGTTATACTGGATGAAGGTTTGGCATTGCTTTCGGTATTTTTGCGTTTCTGTTTGTTTTGAGAGGCTGTCCTGGGTGGTTTATGGATGCTGAGCGTGTTAGTTTGATCGTTTCTGCTAAGAGTTAAGTGCGCTGGTGATGGGTAGTGGTTTTAATTTTTCGTTATTAAATGATAGGTGTATGTGTGCTAGTGTGGGTGGTGGTAGGTGGGTTATGATGTGGGCGTCTAGGATGGTAGTGGGTGATGGTGTAAGGGGCGGTTATTTATTGTGTGGTGGTGTGTGGTGGAGTCTGGCGGTGATATGTGGAGGTGGTGGTTGATTGGGGCGGTCAATTTTAGTGTTGTTGTGTTGATGGTGGGTTTTTTGTCCTTTTGTTGGTGAAGTGGCTGTTGTGTGTTTTATGTGGTTGGTGACGGTGGGCGGGGAATAGTGGTGTGGGAGGTAGGTCGTATGTTTGTGTGTGTTGTGTGGATCCGTGAATGGGTTGTGAATACTATTCTATACTGTGTGTGTGAATGGTATCAGTGGTTCCTGGAGGTAAGGTTCTTGTGCATTTTTAGTGGTCATATATTCTGATAATTTGATAGTTGTGATTCGT
>JZLH01S0004516.1:11213-29658 GCA_001188425.1 Eucidaris tribuloides | reverse complement strand
CGAGGAGATAGAATTAGTAGTAGTAGGAGGAGCGAAAGTAGCGGGGAGGAGTAGAAGTAGTAGTAAAAGAAGCAGTAGTGCTAGTTACTAGTAGTAGTAGTAGTAGGTAGTAGTAGTAGTAGTAGTAGTAGTAGTAAGTAGACAGATAAAGTAGCTAGTAGTAATAGTAGTAGTAGTAGTAGTAGTAATAGTAGTAAATAGTAGTAGGTTAAGTAGTAGTAGTAGTAGTAGTAGTAGTAGTGCGTGGTGGTGTGACGGTGTAGGAGGAGGAGGAGGGAAGAAGTATAATAGTAGTCGTCGTTTTAATGGCTGTTTTGTTGGTTGCCTGTTGTTGTTATGCGTGGTGGTGGGGATGGTGGTGGTGTGGTGATGATGATGATCGGTGGTGCGTGCGTGGTGGTGGTGGGGATGGTGGTGCATGATGGATGATGGATGATGATTCGATCATGTGGTGGAGATTATGATGATGGTGCGTGGTCATGGTGCGTGTGTAATGATGATTATGAATGGTGATGGTGGTGTGTGGGTGGGGATGGTGGTGGTGGGGTGGTGTGGTGGTAGTGGGGATGGGGTGGTGGTCCGGTGGTGTGGGGTGGTGGTGGTGGTCGCGTGATGGTTGGTGAGTTGATGATGATTGATAATGATGGTGGTGGTGGTGGTGGTTGTTGATGGTGGTGATGATGATGATGATGATGATGAATTGGTGTGTTGGTTGGTGGTGGTGTGGTGGGATGATGGTGGGTGGCGGTGGTGTGGTCGGTGGGGATATGGTGGTGGTGCGTCGGTGGTGGTGGTGGGATAGTGGTTGATGGTGGTGGTGGTCGGTGGTGGTCTGGTGATGCGTAGTGGTGATGGTGGTGTGGTGGTGGTGGTGGTGGGGTGGTGGGGTGATGTTAGGGTGGGGTGGTGGTGTAGTGGGGATGCGTGGCGGTGGTGGTGGTGGTGTGTAAAGTTGCTAGCACAATGTAAGTTGCAAAAAAAGGTGCACATAAACTCGTCAGCCGCAACGCGAAATTCTGTGTCATGGTCAAAATTGTATCCGATTTAGGCAATTCACAAATTTTTGCCAAGATTCTCGAACCTTTGTAACCCACATAACTATGATAGTAAATACCAAATGTTCTTAAATCGCTACGATCTCTCGCCCCAGTGGACAAACGGCATACATTTGTAACTTGAAAGCCTATGTTTACTCCTGTACTTCATGGGGGGAGACAGAGATTTCTTTGAAAAGGGGATGTTACCGATATGGACCCACCTATCTTAATGCGTGGAAATTGTGGAGGGTAGACAAGTGTGTGGTTTCTTCTGGATGGCCTTGAGAAGTAGTTGCGGAGGTGGACAGTTACTTATTTTGGGAAAACGAAAGGATAAATTACATTAACTTCTCTTCCACATGCCGTACTTCTATGTGTAATTTGAAGGTAGTTTTATCCTGAACCTGACCGTGTATACTAATTGAGATAAAGAGAAAAAAGGGGGGGAAACGTTGTCTACAACAGATTTTCTGACACACGACTATTTTGAACTTAAACAGAACTCGAGTCTTAAAGTGGTGTGTGTGAGTGTTGTAGTGTGTGTGTGTGTGGCTGGTGTCGTGTGTGGTGAATTGTGGATGTGATGTGTCGTTGTGTGTGTGCCATTGTGTTGCCTGTAGTGTCGATTTTGTGTGTGTGCTGTTGCTTCGATGTATTGCGTCGGGTGTGTGTGTGTGTGTGTGTGTGTGTGTGTTGTGTGTGGTGTGTGTGGTGTTGCGTGTGGCGTGTGTTGTGTATGTGTGTGTGTTGTGTTTGACTGTGTGTGTGTGTGTGAGCTGTAGTGTGTGTGTGTGTGTGTTTACGGTGTGTGTGTGGTGTGTTGTGTGTGTAGTGTGTGTGTGTGTGGTGTGTGTGTGTGTGTGTTGTGTGTGTGTTGTGTGTGTGTTGGTGTGTGTGTTGTGTGTGTGTTGTGTGTTGACGTGTGTTGTATGTTTAAGCATATGTCGTGCGTGTATATGCGTTGATGCCTGTGTTGTCGGTGTGATGGCGTGTGTCTGTTGTGTGTGAATCTGTGATATGATGGTGTGTCTGGGTGTGATGGTGTGTCTGGGTGTATGTATTGTGTGAATCTGTACGCGGCTGTGTGTGTGTATCTAACCATCCATCCCAACACGTCCACCATAAGCCGTGTGATTGTGTGTTGACGTCGTTGTGCTGTTATGTTTTGGCGTGCTGTTTGTGTGCGTGTGAGTAGTGCCTCTGTTGAAAGTTCTAAGGGTGTCTGTTGATTAACCCCTACTGACATCCTAATATCAAACATCGAACCAATTTGCTTGAGTTCTACTTTCGAACTTTTGAACTTTATCCAAAACAATTTATTCGTGTTTTTTAAAGACACTATATAACACTGTGGAAGACACGTTAAAAATTGTCGAACTTTGCCTATCTGAGCGTATCTGACGAACAAAGTTTTGAATGGACATAAAAACAACCTTAGAACACAAAAGTGTTGGACAGTTATGCTGTCACTAGTACAATATGTCAGTAGACAATTGGCCCACATTAATTTCCTATCGAGGCGATAGGAAATTCTGCCCAACACAGCAGTCTATGGGGGGAAGCTGGAATGCGTCTCTCAATGATTTTTTTTTACTTTTTTAAAGCCTTACTGATCGTTTAAACTGCAATTTTTTCAGGGCTTTCATTTTTAGACCGATGATCAGAGGACCTGTAGCATATGGAATCATGCCAGCTCAGATTATTTTAACTTGGAAAACACTGTTATACAGTGCCTTTAATCTCCATCTGTAGTTACTGTACTGAAATATGCAAACCAGGACGATCTGAAATTGTATTTGATCTAGAAAAGGGCAATATTTGCGAAGGACTCCTTGTCATAAGTCCATTGTATTGGTAAAGACGTGTCTTCTTTACGTCTATTGTAAATCAAGGTGAACCAGATTTTTGTGCTTTTTCGCAAGAGGCCCCTGCAATAAGCGAACTTAAAGAATTGTATTAAAACTTGTTGAATAGTACGAAACCTAGTAGTTTCACTAAAATTCATTCACTTGCCAATGGATGGAGAGGGTCAAATGAAAACATTTTTCACTGTAATCTGCAATTTAAGGAAAGGTTCTTAAAAAGGTTACAATTTTGTAACAATATCCGCACCAATCCTGCGTGTAAAAGAAATCATGATCTACAACAAATGAAGCCTGATACGCCCCCAAAAATGTGAACGTATATTGTCATTCCGGCATAACAGGCGGCTGTAAGGGGCAGCAGCCAAAAAAATCCCGAACCTAAGCTCCAAAATGGTGCCTCCTTTCCTTTCATTTCCCGCATGTTTGATGATTTCCCGCCGGAAATTTTTTCAGGGGGAGGGCAGTCTTCCCCCTCCCCACTCTATCATGCCAGTGATCATGATTATGAAAACAGTGGTATGCTTACAGGCGAACCTTCTACGAACTATTTTATTTCGAGGTAACTTACAAAACTACAACCGTCGGTAGTGACTCATGTGATATCCTGCTAATTTCTGTTTACTTCAAATGCGCCATTATATATTATAAAAATGCCAACACCATTGTTCTGGCCACCAAACAATAATGCTTTTCGTATCGGCAATCATCCAGTTTACTCCTCCACTACTTCACAAGACATCATGCTAGTCCATCCGTCGTCAAGGATGCTCTGTACGCTTGCCAGTGAAAGAGCGCTTTTTTCTAATGCTGCTCCTCACACTCTGGAACCAATACACAATATCTCAGAAATCAACAGCTCCTTCGGTATCTTCAAACAACAACTAAAATATTAATCTGCTTTTAATTAAGACAGCGCATTTGAACATGTATTTTGGAAAAAATGCCGCTCGTCTAAAAAATGTATTGCTCATTAGTAGCAGCTAGACAGTAGTAGTAGTAGCCAGTTAGTAGTAGTAGTAGTTTAGTAGTAGTAGTAGTAGCTCAGTAGTAGTAGCGTAGTAGTAGTATAGCAACAGTAGTCATAAGCAGCTAGTAGTAGTAATTAGAGTTCAGTAGTTAGCTTAGTAGTGGTAGTAGTAGTAGAGCGTAGTAGTAGTAGTAGTAGTAGTAGTAGTAGTAGCTAGTAGTAGTAGTAGTAGTGAGTAGTAGTAGTAGTAGTTAGTAGTAGTAGCTAATAGAAGTAGTAGTAGTAGTTAGTGTAGTAGTTAGTAGTTAGTAGTAGTAGTAGTATAGTAGTAGTAGTGGTAGTGGTAGTAGTAGTAGTAGTAGTTAGTAACAGGAAGTAGTAGTAGTAGTAGGGTATAGTAGTTAGTAGAGTAGGCTAGTAGTAGTAAGTAGTAAGTAGTGTAGTAGTAGTAACAGAAGTAGTAGTAGTAGTCAGTAGTAGTCGTGGTAAGTAGTAGTGTAGTAGTAGTAGTAGTCAGTAGTAGTAGCTAGTAGTAGCTAGTAAGTAGTTGGAGTAGTAGTAGTAGTAGTGGAGTTAGTAGTAGCTTAGTAGTAGTCAGGTAGTTAGTAGTAGTAGTAGTTAGTAGTAGCTGTAGTAGTAGTATAGTAGTAGTAGTAATAGAGTAGTATAGTAGTAGTAGTAGTAGTAGTAGTAGTAGTAGTTAGTAGTAGTAGGCTAGTAGTAGTAGTGGTAGTAGTAGTGAAGTGGTAGTAGTAGTAATAGTAGCTAAAAGTAGTGGAAGTAGTAGCTAATAGAAAGTAGTAGTAGTAGTATAGTAGTAGTAGTAGTAGTAGTAGATAAGTAGTAGTAGTAGTCAGTAGTAGTTAGTAGTAGTAGTAGTGGTAAGTTAGTAGTAGTAATAGTAGTAATGGTAGTAGTGGGTAGTAGTAAGTAGTAGTAGTAGTATAGTAGTAGTAGTAGTAGTAGTGGTAGTAGTAGTCATTATACTATACTATTATATTATTATTATTATTATTATTATTATTATTATTATTATTATTATTATTATTATTATTATTATTATTATTATTATTATTATTATTATTATTACTATTATTGTGAAAGATTGACACCACATCTACGCGTAGACAATGCACTGGTCTTATTGCGAGCAATGAGATCTAAAATTGTTAAGTGTCAATTCAGTCCACTTAATTAGTATGAAATTTCTACACTTTTTGTTGTAGTAGCATGTTAAGGTCATGAATTATCATGCTTTGCAAACTAAAACAAGACCGAAATACTGTAGATAGTATTATCCATGATCTCAATTGGGAGTTAAAACAAAACAAACGCATCAATTTAGGACGTTATCCAGATTTGAAAACAAACAAATTATTAATTTGATTTATTACGGCATAAAATTATTCTTGTCTCTGTTACACTTAGATGAAACGGTGAATTAGTGCAAAAAATGAGATTAACAGAATATGGAAATTCGTGTGTTTTGAGGATTCTCAGATTCGAAACCTTGATTTAGCCTTACATACTAACAGCCAAACGAAAATAAAATTGATAAACTTGGCCCGTTTATTACACAAACAAATATTGTGGAACGTTTTAGCTCAATTTATATTTGTAAAGGTCATGTTTTGGGTTAGGTTTTATATCCGATTCTGTATTATTACTTTGATAGCATGGGTTTTTGTGGTAAATTATCTGTTTTATCAGCGATATTGTACAAACTTCTGCTGACCCCCTGGTAAAACCATAAAACAGATTAGTTTAAGCGATCCACCATAAACGATATTTTCAAAAGTTTGAACCCATAACTAGTGACAAATACGTCCTCGTACGGCGGACGAGTTGCGATGAAATAGGAATAAAAAGTGGTATTATATAATTATTTACATTTAATAAATAAGTTTTTCAGTAGAGTTCAAGATATGCCTAAACCCTCTCCTGAGTGTGTTTGTGGAAGGATTACAAAGAGAAGTAGTAGTCAACTATACTGTTTAGTAGGAGAAGTATTTACTTTCTGTATTATGATAATAAAACGACTGGACTGCCCATATTCAGATTTGCTATAATAATCCTGGTCTTCTGTGGACAAAAGTAAAAGTGGTAGAACAGTAACAATATTCCTGCGATGAATTGCAACGGGAATAAGAATATAAAAATAAAAATAGTAATTAAAGAGAGATTAATACAGCACGAAGTAAATAAAGAGCATTTGTAAATTGTACACAAACCTTGATAAGAAAATACATATGGGAAACTGTAAACATGAAATAAACTGGCAATCATTGGATTAGACTAGTTTTTTGACGTTGGAAATACACAAATATGATAGATACATACGATAAACACATGAATTAATGCCCTGGGGACAAAAATGTTAGAAAACTGGAATGGTCGCTCATAGATTTCACTTTTCAAAAGCACGTAATGATCGTTTTGAATTCTAGTATTTCAGGGTTTCATTTTTAGACCAAATCAGAGGCAGTAGATTATGTAGCTCAGATTTTTCAAACTGAAAACATTGTTACACGATGCCTTTAACCTAAAGGGCTAATTGTAAGTTTATGGTGAACATACTTCTTGACAATCCTAATCAAGATGATATTTGTCAAAAGAAATTTAAGACCTAGGAAGGTCAAAGGTCAAACATTTACTCGTCATCAACGATGGTCTAGGTTCTAGACAGTTCTTTTTAAACCCTACATAAAAGCAGTATACAGTATATTTCTAAAAATGAGACTAGATGCGAGTCTGAAAACTGCTCGCAGTTTACTTCTCTCTGAATTAGACTGCAGGAAACCATGGATTTAAACCAAAGTTATTATAGAATTGTTATAGAAAGTTATTAAAAAATACATCATTGTCCAATGTTTTTCAGATTGCACCGCTCATACACGTACAAGAAACTCCGTTTGATCTGTATATGAGATGGCATTTTCTTTCAGCTATCGTGACCTTATATTGTTGGAAACTAACTTCCAACTGAAATACATAATTACAATACATGGTTTCAACACAAAAGTAAAACCTATTCTTCATCACGGTGACTTGAAAATTACATCTCTATATTTTCATGTAGGCCTTCTTATCGAGTTGGTTTCAAAAGAAAGGTAAAATTATTTTCTTCAACGCAGCGATTTAGAACGAAGTTTGAATTAGAAAATTGTACAATTACCATTCATAGAGAACAGAGAGATTGTTTAGTCAGGCGTATTTTTTGTTTTGTTTTTGGGGGGAGGGGGAGGTGGGGGTTGTATTACTTATTTTGTGTGACTGTTTTGAGTAAGTGAAAAGTGAATGTGTGCTGGTGTCTTGTGTGTGTGTGTGTGTGTGTGTGTGTGTTGGTCGAGTGATGTGTGTGTGTGTGTATCGGGTGTGTGTGTGTGTGTGTGTGTGTGTGGTGTTGTGGTTGTGTGTGTGTGTGTGTGTTGTGTGTGTGTGTGTGCCTGTGTGTGTGTGTGTTGTTGTGTGTGTGTGGTGTGTTGTACTGTGTGTGGTGTTGTGTGTGTGTGTGTGTTTGTGTGTGTGAGTGTGTGTTGTTGTTTTCATTTCCAATCAATAACTAATTAACAAAATCAGATTACATGTTCATCCATTTTATTGACAAAAATACTTTATGGCAGATTGAAGTATAGGTCATTGTCCGTGATGATGCTTAGAATTTCAGTTTTCTTAAAGGATTATTGATTCCATTTTGTTATCATACGTAAAACATTTTACGTTTTACATTTGATATTATCAAATTATTATTTTTTTTGTTTGACGGAAAAAGTTTGAAACAAATTGAACTTGACCCTTTCAAGGTAGAAATAACGGAAACCGGTATCTTTTTGGCCATTTCACGTTTGGGTCATTCGGAAGTCATCTTGATTCGCTGATAATAAATAATCACATGATTTATTCTGATCCATAAAACAAAAAGCAGATAATATTTAGATGCCGACAGTCAAAGGGAAATCAACCACACTCAGAGGAATAGGACTTGCCTAAAAGGCAAATTTAACAATGTTTCAAGTTTTCAAAATTCTCAGCTATGAAGCCTTTATGATAATATGTGTCTCGGTAACGACCAAATATGGGGCCCTGAAAAAAAGTTGTACTTCAAAGCGATCATTATACGTGGAATTCAACTAACAACCAATCCAGTTTTCCTCATAGATTGCTTTGTCATAGACTTTATCTCCACTGGAGATTAAGTCATATGCTGATATTCATCTGTGTATATTTTGCTAGTGACAGTATAACTGTCAAGATTTCTGTACTTTAGTGTGTTTATTTAAGGACTATCATGTAAGTCACCCAGATGTCAAAGTTTGACAGTTTTTTGAATGGTGCTCCCACCTTGTTAAATAGTGTCATTCAAAGAAAGGTATCTACTCATACCAACACTAAGCCCCTTATTGTATGACATCCCTAGACCATGCATCGTGGTAACATTGATGCTGCATTTTTATGCCCCTCGCAACGAGTTGCGGAGCCACTCATGTTTTTCGGGTTGTCCGCCCGTCCGTCGCTCCGTCCGTTTACCCGGAATCTCGTTCCGCATATACTTGAGAACCCCCGAACCGGATTTTGATGTAACTAGGACCCAAGTTGGTACTATCGCCATCTATATATATGATTAGATTTTGGGGCTGAGAAGCTCAAAGGTCAAAGTCACCGCTCAATAGTTCTTGGCGCAGTTTACCACAAACTGACAGCGGCTAGATTTGAAACAAAATTGAGTGAATTAATTGTATTGATGAGCAACCAGAACTGGCTTAAGACTTTTGGCTGAACAGGTCAAAGTCAAAGGCTCACCAGGCCATATAAAATAAATGTCCTTGAATTTAAGGACCTCGTTTAGCCGCGATTAACTTGAAACCCCGATCGGATTTGATGTATATCTATGTATCCTTAAGTATTTGTACTAATGACACCATGAACTGATAGATTTCGGAGCTGAAAGGATCACGGTCCAAGAGGTCCCGGAACGCCCCACCGTGCCCTTAAATATGTCTGATTTGGACTCGTTACCCTTTCTGTGATAACTTGGTGAACGGCCAGTCGTATTTTGATGTACTTGGGTGAAGTATGTTTGATGTAGGCAAGCCAATGAACTGATTTAGATTGGTAAAGGTCAATAGGTAAAGGTCACCGTGCTTAAATATGTCTATTTTGGCGGGCCTCGTTACCCGTGATAATTGAGAACCCAGATCGGGATTTTGATGTAACTGAGGACCAATATGTACTATGAGGCCACCAATGAACTCAATAGATTTGAGCGAAAAGGTCAAAGTTCAAGGGCGCACGCGGGGGTACGACCGGGCGCGCATAAATATGTCTGAATTTGCGCTCGTACCGCGATAACTTGAGACGCTTGTCGATTGTCATGTAACTTGGGTGAAGTATTATAATGTAGTCTATCTCAATGAATCCTGATTATGCATTTTGGGGCTGAAAGGCATCAAAGTCAAAGGTCACCGGCTCTTCAAATATGTCGAATTTGGCTCGTTAACGCGATAATCTTAGAGCGGTGTGGTTGGTCGGATGTATGAATCTTGGGTGAAGTAATATTATACAGGCCCCATAAACTGATTAGATTTGGAGGCTGAAAGGTCAAAGGTCTCCGAGCCAAAATATTCTAGTTGAGCTCGTTACCAATGACTATACTGAGAACGGCCTGTCAGATTTTATGTTATTTTGGTGAAGTAATGTTATTATGAGGCACCATAAACGATTTAATAGGGAGTCTCAAAGGATCAAAGGTCACGCGGTCCTTAATATGTTTGATTGGCTCATGACCTGTGATAATTGTCATATGACTTTCCCTATTGATGTAACTTGGAGAATGATATCTTGTATAAACGTCTCCCATTTACTGATTCGAATTTGGAGTTGAAAGGTCAGCGAGGTCAATAGGTCAGCAAGGCCTCCTGTCTGGGAATTGAAGCTCATTTGCGCGATAATTTAGACACTGGCTTGAGATTGGAATTACTGTAACTTGGTCCAAGGCGTCCCACATGGGGCTTATGCTTATTCATCTAATGCGTGCTTGCTACCATGGTTCAACTTGCAATTCTTTCACAATCTTACATATAACGAGGGATCGTGTGGGTCGAGTGGGCACTGCGGGGACTGCGGGACGGCATACCATTCGACTCGCGCGGCGGCCCGACCTCGCTCTAGCTTATCCCGATCTTGAGGTTCACCAAAAGCGCTGTTCCACTGTGCCTTCGACAAACTTTTTACGAACCATCTTGGATCTTCATGTCTATGCACGTAGCGTGAGATCACTAGATGGGTTCGGAACCACAACGGCCCCGCACGGAGACCGAAATAGTGTACTAATCGAACCACTCTGGTGTTTAGCTGAACACGAGGTGATCCGACGAGGTCAAGACTTGGACGACGAAGATCTGACCGGCGAGTTGCAGACGGGAATCCAGCGGACAATTGTCACGTAGTCGGGCGATATCGCATAGGGCGCTAACATAAATATTAGTGCGTCAATTGCAGTGAAGGAGGAAAGTAAGTCCGAAAGTCCCTACGCAAGGTCCCTACGTCAATATATTCATTAATGGTTTATGCCTCTTCCTATCCATCACAATTTTCTTCAGTGAAAGCTATTCTCATGCACTCCATGTCCAGGTTCATTCAGTGAATCATGATGCCTTATCATCATCATCACTCATCATCATCATCATCATCATCATCATCATCATCTATCGAATCATCATCACACTCAAGCAACATCCTCACCAATCAATATCATCCCTATCATCACCTGACAGACACACCCCCACATCATTATCACAATCATGCATCAATCATCTATTCATCACCATCACTTCACACTGATCCTCACCTTATTCATTTCCAGTCATCGATCACCATCATCCACCATATCACCATCATACATGTTTACCAACAATCAATCATTCACCATCCCTATCATCACCACCACCTACCATCAGTAGCTCTATCTCAGCACGCATCACCCTGACTACCATCAGTCACGACTCACCCACCCATCAAATCAATCAATCACCATCATGCAACATAAACAGTAAAGTCGAAACATCTTCCCTGCTCACAAGGATCACTGGTTCTCCTCTCGTAATTTCTTCCTCATTTGGCGCATCCTCTTTAGTGCTTAAGCCCAACCCTCCACATCTTGCTGATTTGTGTAATAGCAGGTGTTGTCTATGGCAATGACCGACGATGATGATATGTTTTGTCTAAGCTTACACACCAGACATATCACAGTGTAGCCATTTGCCATTTTGCACGAGATCCTCAATATTTTATAGCATTAAGAATGTACATCATTTTGTGACAATTTATAGCATGTCGATGCACCAGTAGAGAATAACATTTGGCGTTGGAAGTATGACTTAAAAGGAAACGTACTACTTACAAAAGCAAAATACATGTATCTTAATAAATATAATATATACAAATTGAAAATATTATGTTATTTGTTGACAGTAAAGATATCCACAGAACATGGTTAGTTTACATTCATGAGATTCAGATTTCAAACTAGGACAGCTAAGTTCCGAAGGATCTGCATAAAAATGTCAAATTCATTATTTCATTAAAAAAAAAGATACATAAAATGTATGTAATTATTTGCTTTTCGTATCTTAAAACTTCTCAGTTTTCATTTTTATTTACAATTTGTACATAATAGTGACTAGATTTTGAAACTAGGCAGTACATACCGCAACAAACCAATTACAAAATATCACATCTAAAAAAGTCTCCTATAAGTATACTAGACAGTACACACAGCAATAAAAGCAATAAGTCTAAAAAAGTTAACAACAAAATAAAAGTCAAAGTCTTCAAAAGTCTAAAATTCGAATCAGGTGCACATCTGTTAGCATGTCACTTTCTGGCTATACATTCGCTGGTAAGGTGTATAATGAATGACGGTAGAACTTGCCCATCATCTGAGCCGTCCTGAAGAACTGATTTAGAAATTATTTCTTCCTTTCTTGCTACTAGCTAATTTTTTTTTACTAAACTATAAATGTTCATATTGTTTTCTACTGACTGTTGATAACAGTGATCCGATTCTAAACACTAGAATAATCAAGTAATCACACAAACATAGTACAAACTGAATAATGTTCAGAATGTCCATGAAGACCTCAAAAACAAAAAGCTTGTTTGGGCACACGTAACTTTGATTCAATCACCAATACCTTGACTATACATTTCCTATTGTGAATGTATTCCTAGAAATAAAACTAAAACTGTACAACTCAAATCATGACATCACCTTTTCTCCTGATGACTGTAACCAAAAGTGTACAAGTCAAAGCATTCACAGTGAAAGCGGAATGCAAGCAAGTTTATGACTCGTTTTCCAACAATTTTTTCAACGTTGAGTGCACCTTAAAATATTCACAACATGAAATAGAAATATTCTAACCATATACATAAAAAGTCTACCAAGTGTAACAAATAAACATACACCTTTTGTTTGTGCATTGCTAGACATGTATATCTTTTTACTTCTTCACACACACGTATATTTGTCAATAAAATATCTTTATAAAAGATATAGTATTTCAGCTGTAGATATTTCACTTCCGATGAGAAATGAACTTAATGTAATGGAAGTTGTTTTCGTTTAGAGAAATACTTACTGTTAAAGTACAACTACATACTTTATAACCAAATTTATGGTAATTAATGTTTACAGGTACCAATGTTCAAAAACTAATTTGTCCAAACTGGTATGTCCACAAGTTTTTTAGTGGAATGGGCTAGCACTGATACATGACCTATGACCTTTAACCTTTTAATGGCAGTACTTTGTACATGGCAACTCTGGAATGTACAGTAAGTAGGAGATAGTTTTGTTATTACTGTGTAATTTCAGAAGCTATAAGAGACCCAACTCCAAGTTTTGAACCAAAAACAAAACAAAAATCCTAATGGTAATCAACGTTGCACACAACTGCACAGCGGGGGGGGGGGGGCGGGTGTGTGTGCTGTTAAGTTGGGGTTCGAGCAAATTGAGACCCCCTGCCCCCATCCTTGCCTGCAAATTTCTGGTACGCAGATATTTGTAATGTTTGATGTTTTGACTTTTGCCATTTATATGCCATGGGAGAAGATTAATGCCGCACCCCCGCCCCCTCCCTCCCCAATCATTCCAGTCATAATTTTTAAGAGGCAAACATCTCTATTTTGAGTACAACTCTGACAAAATGAGTAACATGAGAAACTATGCATATAATTTACAAACAAAGCATATACTCTGTGCTGCCTGTATATATTTAACACACAGAATATGGCATTTGGATTGCATATAATACTCACATGTAAGATGTGTGCTCACACGTTCTTCGACTCAAAGGTTGCCACATTATCGAATTTTTAACGGAATGCGCTCTACAGTTGGTTAACGTTCAGTCAGAGACTAATGAACATGACATCCATGCCCTTAACACTTCTGAGAACAATTACTGCAATCAGCAAGAATGAATAAAATAATAATAATAAATAGTAATAAATAAATAAAATAAAAAATAATTGTGGCATAATTCATTTGAATTCCGTACACCATGATTTTTATCAGGTTGAAATGAGTTATCTTAGCTTATAAATAAACTTTAAAAATGAATCTGATTTATTTTAATAATTTGTGTATAATCATCACCCTCATCCATTTCCTATTCATATTTATGTTGTTTCTTTAGCTTATGATAAAATTCAAATAAATAAATAAAACATCCACGAAGTGGCATTATGAGCACCTGTGAGCCTACTTTAAAGCGTGGCCGTAACATTCGTCACAATCCTGTTCGACTTGGTGTAACAGATTACCATTTAAAAAACACCCTGACTGAAATACGCTATCAAAATAAACGGCCTTGCCTTAAAAGCCCAAAACAAGTCAGCTACACGTTGGAAAAAATTTAGAGGTTAGCTGATCTGTTTGTGACACATGTTTTCCATCACTATCTAACTGGGCTTGATGTCATATTTTTGGTCCATCGAGTCAAATTCTTGATCCAACATAAATCTTTTAAAAATTTTGATTAAGTGGCAAAGTGATTTGAAAACTTAGCTATCTGGATTGTATAATGCATGTTTATTATGAATCACATTTACAAGCAAGATACAAAACTTGGAAAATTATGCTGCTTATCAAGTTTATCAGGAATGAATCTTAATATCCTTAAGAATTAAAAATAAACATTGGTTTATTTCCAGACATTATTACCACACCTGCAACCCTGATCCTAGAATAACATATAGACTGAATTTTGAAAAATAGGACATTCACTAATTATTCCTATATGTTACTATGACAAATACTTGGGCCCAAAAATAGGGACACAACTGAAACACGGGTAAAATGTGTCTTTTCTTTGGCAAAAATAGGACTGTCCCTGAAATAGAAAAGTTGGCAGGTCTGTATCGGAAATATCTGCATGTAAAAACAGTTCATTACGATTTTCACTTTTTAACCTTCAAGGACGTTTGATTTTGCTTTAACATGCATTTCCATAGCACTTAAGATGCAATATCTCCGCTAGTCTTCAACGGCTTAAAGCACATTAATGACAGTTGTGAAGTGTATTTTTTTTTTTTTGATCGATTATGGAACTTGGTAAGTTTTGGGTAATCTACTGGCAGTTTCAACTTTCAACCAAGTTACTCACGAAGGGTATTCGTGAAATCATAGAGTATGCAATCTCGGAATGTTTTGACACTTAGTAACTACGTTGCCATAAGACGAATCATGAAATGCCTGAAATACTGGACAAATTTCTTACATGAGTTACGGATAAAGTCTAATACAATCAGACTGAATACTCAATGTCCACAAAGCTTGAATTCTAATTCGATGTTTCTAAATACCAGGCAGTAGCTTATGATGGATGTTTGCTTCACCCAGTTAAGGTTAGGCCAGTTTGAAATCAGAACTACTGTTGCATAAAATTGATGAATTTCAATTGCCAGGGCTGATTTGCCAATTGCCATGAAAAAGTGGCATTAAAATAAAAACAGTTACGACAGGATTAAGACCAGTCAAGAAATCGTGGGCATGTTTCCATAATTCACAAATTGAAGTCGCTCCTAAATATTTTACATTGACAATTTTCACAACTAAATTATGAGGGGTAAAGTAACGAAATCAGCTAACTTGGCCATGAATGAAAATACGAATAATAATCCATACTCTCATCTACTTTTGAAAGAATACTTTTATCTTAATTCTGCTATAGCAGATGAGGTTACTTATGCCAAAATCGTTCGGCATAATTAGTTGCTTATTTGTGCGAAAAAATTCGTCAATGTAAATATTAGTACGTGTACGACTTACAAAAATTTCGAGATTTGAATTATGGAAGAATATTTCATGCCCCCACATGTGCTTGACTATTATTAGGGTCCTCTTACTTCCCCCCCCCATGGTCATACTATTGCAACCAGATGAATATTTTTGCATGTAATAAAGACAAGAGAAAATCAATTGATAATACTTTAGTAGTTAGTGAAATAGCAACGTCAAATTCTTTGGGACTTTGATTCCAGTTGAACTGTGAACCTCCATTATGTGATGTCAAGCTGTTTGTATGTATCATTATCAATGGCCACTGTTTCCCAATGCGCAATGTTCGCATGAAGTTTGTTCACTTGGAGTAATTCTTTTACCCATCGAAACCCCGGCACATCTGGCAAAACATTCTGATCAAGTTTTTGGTGAAACCGCCAAATTCCAGCTAGGTTACTGATTTTGCAAAACTGGCCTTGGGACAATTATTAACCTAACCTTAAAACCGCTGAGTGCGTGAGCCATAACACTCCATCATAATTGGCTACCCCTGCGTCGCCCTGTGTGGCGCGTGTTCTAAAACTCCACTCTGATCGTAGAATTTCAAAGATTTGTTGGCATCTGAGTATTCATGTCTGATTGTATCCAGACTGCTTCCATCAGTAAGATCAGTAAAGAAGTGGAATTTGATACATCCAGTAATTATCAACAAAGGACAGTTCTAGATCCATTCTCTCTTATTTTCGCTATTGTCTTCAGAGGTATTAATAAGGTGGTCAGAAAAACATTCCCCCGATGATTGGTGCAATTGTAACTCTATGATCTTCTATCAATTGACAAATACAACTTCTGTAAAGTTTTACTTCGGTGTCTGAAAGCTTCGAACCTGCCATTAAAAAGCAAATACCCAAAAGCTACCAAGCTCTCCATGAATGCGATCACAATTAGAGCAAAAGCAAAAAATAATATTAACACTTTTACAATCGTGTCTATATAGGTCGCTTATTGGAGCACGATGTTTAAAAAATAGAACTCATTTGGACAGTCGAAGTATATCTCATTCTTGAAAGCTCCTCATGGAGAAATGCAATGGAGTTATTAGAATGCCAATTATCAAATTTCGTTTGTGGAGTGTAATTGGAGTTTAAAACTGTGAAAATCTATAAGGGAGCTACCACCACAAGTCGTTTTTATAGTCCATGCCAGATATTCCCTGTATGAACCAAGACCCTGCCAACTGTTCCTATTCTCTCCAGGAACGATATCTTAGTGCGTAACTATTTTCTCTCCCAGTTCTCCCCAAACCGGATTAAACCCTTTAAAAGCTTGCGGGCCAAGAGAAAAACCACCATCTTGACCACGTGGTTTCAGATGGGTGCTCCGCTATGTTGTTGCAGGAATCGCCCTCACTTTTGGAATCCGTAATGAGTAACTATTATAGGATCAATAGGATGTCCTATTTTTTCAGAAATCATTCAAAAAAATGGTCTATAGGTCTGCTCCCCCCGCCTCATTTCCGTTAGGATTCCCAGGTCAGAATTGGCCAGGATGGTCAGGGTGTATACCAACCTCGTTCTGAATAAGCAATGTTTATTTTAATTCTTAAGGATTATAATGTATTCTCGCTGGGCATAACTTGATAATGGCCAGATAATTTTCCCAAGGTTTTGTATTTCTTGGCTGTAAGTGATCATAATCGAGCTAATCTCTCATTATTGACATATTACATTGACATCCTAGCTGCGCTAATAGAGTTCCTTCCAAATTTCAATGCGACTTTCAACAAACTTATTTTAATCAATTGGGACGTTCTTTAAAAGCGATTCCTATTGGGAGTGATCTGACAATAATTGTCGAGCTCATGTAACCTGAACAAAAAGTATTTGACCAATACTAAAGACCCGATTGTTTATGATTCGTGATGTTGAGATTAGACACACCTGTGCTCCACCAAACAAACTAGCATGCATTGACTAAAACAACGCTCTATGATCTTTGTTGGTGTACTTATTCCATGCCCTAGAAATTGTGGACTTGTTTTGGGGCTTTAAGGCAAGGCCGTTTATTTTTGATAAGCTTATTCAAGATTCAGGCGTTGTTTTTTAAATGGATAATCTGTTATCCCAAGTTCGAACAGGATTTGTGGACAATGTTAGCGCACGCTTTAAGTAGCTCAAGGTAGCTCATATATATATTTTCTGGCCACTAAAGGTTCTCTGTGGTAACTGGTATATATGATTTTATTTATTATTTTATTTTAACTTGTGAATTAAGTAGTTTTGTGCTGTTTTAGTTATTCTGCCAAAGTCCCCGAACTATTTCCATCCCCTAAAAAAATAACACATACGATAATATGCACTATAGTAATCGCGCATGAAACAAGAAATAAGGATAGAAGATGAAACATTGCATAAACTCAACAGCGAGAAAATATATTAAAAGATAATCCATATATTCATTTAATTTTACCACGTATTATTTTTAGCTAAGATAACTCATTCAAACTTTTGTTCTTCAAAAAATCATGTTACGAGAATCTTCATAATCGACCCCTAATTAGAACCCAATGCAGTCAATTTAAATATAAGTTTTACTTAGTATCTCAATTAAATTTATGTTCACTATTTTGAGTTATTGTAATTTTTAATTATTATGAATTTAACATTTATTGCACTGTTACTAATTTGCGACAGTTAAATGTCTACTAGAAAATTAGAATATGTTATTAAAGTAGGCAGTGAATTTGTCATATTGTTCATAGTCTTCTGACTGCAACGTTAGACCGAAACTGATATTGACCAAGTACTCTCCGGTTTAAAAATTCTGCAAATGTGCAACCTCTGCGAGCAGTCGAAGTAAGTTTCGTGAGTCCACACTCTGTACATGTGAGATTAATTGCCAATCAAATGGCTTGACTTATTCGCGGTGGTCCGATTTGTCCCCTAAGGTATATACACGGACACCCAGAGTATAATGCTTTGTTATGCTAATTTATATGGCATGATGTTTCTCATGTACCTGCCACCTTGATGTCAGAGTCTGTACGTCAAAATAGACGATGTTTGCCCTTTAAAATTATGTTCTGGAGCTCGAGCCGTTGGGGTAGTAGGTGGGAGGGGGGGATGTCGAGCCATTAATTCTTCTCCCATGGCTATAACTGCGCGCCAAAAAGCTCAAAACGATCCAAACATTAGCAAAATTTACTGCGCGTACCAGGAAATATTTCCGCAGCGAAGGGACGGATGAGAATCGTCGGGGGAGGGAGTTCTCAATTTGCGGGGGGGTCGGGGGG
>JZLH01S0004507.1:0-12101 GCA_001188425.1 Eucidaris tribuloides | reverse complement strand
GAGATCATTTCTTGTAGATCTTGTCTTGTAGACGGGACAATAATGCACTTGCTTTTTTCTTTAACGTTTGCCTTCGTGACATTGGATAATGTTGGGCTATAAGGTGTGTGGAAAATGCGTATTACAGCGAAATCAATCGTCTCTTACGGGTTATATGACTTGAAATCATGAAATGTATTTTTGAGCTTCGTAATTTTCTGAAAATTGTATGAGTACCTGACAACTTTTACGGAGGATGATGGATAAGTGTGTGACTTCTGATAAAAAAGTACCCCCTTCGGGTTAGTCATGACGGTTGTGTCTTTGGGTTCAAAGGCACCCCATCTTAACTAATTCATCCCCTGCTTGAGAAATGTCAGAAATGTCATATGTTCGGACAAAAAAAAAACAGCTTGTAAAAAAAAAATCACCACTCTTCATCGAAAACAGAAGGGTGAAGAGTATTATGGTCACATTCCTGCAAACACGCGTAGGCCTATTCCCCCTGAAATACTCCTCCGCCCAGTTCAGCTGAATGGAGTTGCAAAAAAAAGGCAGCAAAATTATCAAGTGTGATATGTTGATCCACACAATGTATGTAGAGGACAAAGTTATTGCCACGGCCAAATTTGATGTAATTAATGGTGGAATTACGAAGTGTTAAAAAGTGGAAAGAAGAGGAAGTCAATTAGGGCAAGAACAATCCTTTACCTGAACACATTTTCTGCGATATCCATTTTGTCTTTCCTGATGAATTGATAAATTGTCATATTTAATGTTACCACAATTTTATACTTGTTTTATATTTGTACCTATCAGTTTATAGATTTCCTATATTTACCAATGAGGGTGATACCGTTATGTACAGTGATAATATACACTAATAAATAAGGGTTCGACTGGGATGTAAAATTTGTTCCAATAGCACCATCTTTGACGGTGGGTGCAAGTTTGAACTTGCAGAGACGCAAAATCTTAAAATGTACCGTAAAGGATGCAAAATTGCTAAGGTGCTCACATTGTGATATTCGTGCACCCTAAACGAATTGAACTGAACTGAACTACTGATATCATACCTGACTCAAGTTCCCTTTGATTGGTATGGTACTAATGTTTTTTTAAGTAACTTCCCAAACCCATAAACCACGAATATCTAATAAAAACCCTACATAATTGGTGATCCGCGACGTGAAACAGTCGCGGAACACCGTTGATTTCGTCAGAATCACCTTCTTTATCTTTTGTCTCTTTCTGGTAACTTTTTGTGTCCCAATATCTCAAGATGACATGTCCTGTAAAGTTGCGATTTACCACGTTCATGTGTCGTGACAGGTTCTCGATAATGGCATGCTGTCAATGTGATCTACCATCCGTGACGTCATCCATGACGTCATTTGTCAAAATCTGCTTAGTCAGTATCTCATGATTGTTCAAAGTCGAATTACATTATCAGAGTTGGCACGTGTCAAGGTTGGATGAAAGCCAACGTACAGTTTCGGTAAAGAGTAAAAAAAAATCTTTGCAATTGTATTTTTAGATACACTTGATCTATCAATGACCTGAAAACTGCTCGCACTGAAACCCTCCCATTTTTGAGAAATTACCCAAAATGTAAACTCTCGGGGGTACCCAAATATTTCCCATAGGCAATGTACATACCACTAAATGCTCTCCTTTAATTTAAACAAATTATAATTTGTCACTATAAACAATTTTTCGTGGGTTAATGTTGTTTTCTGATGTTTGGGGTGTCAAAGATTAAAGGGAGAAGGCGCCAGCAACTAACAGGCATAAGTTAAGAATAAAAATGATTTTTGTGAGTATTGTGAGAATTATGGTACGGTACATGGTGACAAAAACAGCCTAAATAAGGGGTTCTGTGTGATATTCACCCTCATTAAGGCCCTATAAATTAGTTAATTTGTGTTTATTTGACGTCTTTGCAAGTTTTATGCAGGGATAAAACTTGCAGAAACAGCTATAGGGGGAGGAGCTTATCAATTCAAACAGTGCATACATTACCACGGTGCGGCTAACACACGTCGCATGGCATGCATTGGTCACGCATGGTCTGGTCACGCATGGTCAGCTCCCTGCAGTTCACGTGCAATCTGATTGGTTGGCACGAACTCAAATATTTTCTTAACTTATGCCTGTTAGTTGCTGGCGCCTTCTCCCTTTAAAACAAATTTCATCTGATCGACCATAACTATACTTGCGCTTTACGGTTAACTTGTCAAGAAAAAAAAGCCATGTGCTCGTGTCAAGACGGACGCGTACGGGCGCGTCAAAACTAAAAACTGCTGTAATCGCCCTAGGATTTTGTCTGCATACGTGCGTTTCAAGATATTTTGAAAATTTTTGGTGGGTGGGCGTACGCGCGAAGAAAGATAATAAAATTTCGCCATTTTCTTGATGGTTTTGGATACTTGACTGAATTCCCCATCATTTGGAACCTTTTCCAGACCAATTAAACCAGAAAAAAGGAGCACATTCCCGAAAACATGAAAACGCGCGCGCACATGAACTAAAAGTGCATTTTAAGATCAGTCATAAATCTCTAAAACGACCCATGAATCTTGATTTTATTGTGTGTGTTTTTTTTTAGATAGGCTATTTATGTGATTTTTATTTATCAACTTATTATATTAATTACTGTGACGTCATCTATGACGTCATTAATAAAAATCGAAAGTACTCCATGTCTTGTGACTGGCATATCCTATAATGTTGTAAATTTCCATGACGATGTGTCATGATAAGTTCTCGAAAACGACATCTTGCCACTGTGATGAGTTATCCGTGACGTCATCTATGACGTCATTTCTTAAAAATCAGATTCGGTCAAGGGTTAAATTTTGGACACATCCATTAGTGCTTACGCGTGTAACCAAGGACGCGTATACGCGCATGTTAAATCTTTGAAAAAAATCTATATTCCTCAATTTCCAGTTTGCATGAATTGCATCATTTTTATTTTAAAGGATAATGTATCGTGTACGTGAAACAAGGGAATGCCCTTATGTCCTACATGACTATCAACCCCTTGGAAACAAGCTTGTAACAAGCCCGTATGTGAATTGTCCTTAGATGTATTCACTCATTCAAATTAAACATTCTATCTCCACCCACTGACTCAGTCACTCATTTATTCACTTACTCACTTATTCAATCACTCACTCCTTCACTCTCTCCCTCACTTTCTCACCCATTCATTCACTCACTCGCTCACTCATTCACTCAGTTGGATCATCCATCAACATATTGCCGATTATGTATTGCCGATTATATGTCAGTACCACGCTCAGACCTTCACATACAAAGTCTACAAAGTTTTTTTGCAATGGAATTGAGTGAGTCAATAATTTAATATTGGATGTTCGCAGTTTGTTTTCAGATCTTTCATCAACCAGTCTTTGAAATTTTGAAATAAACGATGGAATAATGGTTGCAAAATAAAGAGTGTGTCAGTAGTTATTTCGTCGAACGAAATCACAATACGCTCCCAAAGATTCCGCAATGTGTTCGAAAGAACTACAGTGTGTCTCAAAAAGTCCAATTGGTAACTATTTTTGTCAAAATATAAAGGTATTGGTATCATATTAATCATAAAGAGCCCAAGGGGGGCACAATGTTTATCTTCGCCACTGCCACAATTTTTTGGCGACATTCGATCAAACTTGGTGACTTTTCCTAAAATGTTATAGTAAACATTTTGATGTATAGTTTAGGGTCACCCGTGAAATCGTGTTGCCATGGCAACCACATTTTGAAGGTGTGTCATTTGTTTATGTTTCATTGTTTTTTTCACTATACTCTCACTTGTTTTTCATATCTTTTGGCTCATGGATGGCATGAAACTTATGTTTCATCTATTTAAGAACATATTCAGTAAATTTCTTTTGTTTTTGTATATTTTTCAAAGGAAAATGACGCCAAAACAATAAAAACAATAAAAAAATATTGACAATTCACGTTTTTCTGGTTATTTTTCTTTATTTCCTATTTTTAATTATTATATTATACAAGATTAGATGTTTCAAAGTGTAATTCCATCAAAAATATGTACCAGAATGATAAAAAAATGCATTTATCTATGTTATACGCATTACATTATCACTGCATGTATGGTAAAACAAAGTATGAACCCTAAACAGTCAAAGTTTACTAAAAATACATATTGTCTATCTCAAAATATGTGATCTTATTTAATTATTGACAAATCAATCACTCGTGAATGTATTCATGGGATATTAAAGACAAACCCTCAGAAATATCCAATGAAATTCCTTTTTTCTATTTATATCATTATATTATGTGATAGCGCCCCCATGTGGTGACCTTGAGAAATTTTGATTATAGCGTTTTGTAGAGTTTGAGTGGTTTTACATGTGTGCCAAATCTGAGAGTGATTGGTCGAAAAATAAAGATTTTAGAGAGGGGGGCACAGTGTGCCCCCCCCCGCCCCCTTTTGCCACGGAGAGCCAAAAATAGCTTAGGCTTTTTAGGGTTAAAGCAGAATAAATTTTCTTTCTGGTACACGTGATCTCATCTTATATACTGTGAATACTTTTGTGCAGTCAGGCAAAGCCGCGTTTGTTCCATTGAAATGGTGGTCTTGTTGCTTACAGAACACATACAAACTGAATTACAAAAAAAAATAAAAATAAAACAAATATCAGATGCATTTTGTCTGTCATTATGGCTATCAATGATTACGTAGTGAATGGAAACTGAAATACAGATAACCCTTACCCGGTATTGAAATTATATTGCTCACTTAAATACATAATTGAGTTAGACTTCACTCACACAACATAATGGCAAGAAACCTATAGCAGCGAATGTCATGGAAATATAAAAGCAATGAATTATTGCACAAACTTAAAACCAAATGAATATTCAGAAATGTACAACCTGAAAAATCTGTTCGTTCAGCTAAATTGAACCATTACACAATACTTTTTAGACTCTCAGTGGGCTTTCTTGTAAAGCCAAGTTTAGTTTGTGCGGATTTTTTGTTATTGCAAAGCTTTAAATGCCCCAAAGTCATAAGCCTGCAATAATAGACTTCTGAATGTCTTTGTTTTCTTTTTGTTTTTTTTTTATTTTATAATAATGAAAAATCTCGGGGACCCCCCAAATTTTACATTATTAGCATCTAAAGGGTTAAAAGGCTTTAATTACACGTGTTATACCTATCTGACAAGAAACGCAGACGCAGCTTTTAGATGAGGTCTAACTCATATAAACTTTTGAACCCTTGGATGCTATAATGTATAAATATAGTCAAAAAGTCGGGGGGCCCTCCACCGGCTTTTCATTATTAATTTAAAAAAAAAAACCCAAGACAAAAAAAAGGTAAATGAGTTTATACTTATCTGAAAGAGCTATAGTCCTGTTTTCAGATGAGGTATAGCAGCATGAACCTTAAAGCCTTTTTAACCGTCTTTAGATGTATAATGTTTAAAATTTGGTGGGGGTCCCCTGAATTTTTCATTAATGTAAGTTAAAAAAGAAACTAAAGACATTCCAGATCTATTATTGCAGGGTTATGACTTTGGGGCATAAAGCTTTCAAATAACAAAAAATCCCCAAAACTAAACTTGGGCTTTAACCCTTAGTATGCTAAAGAGTCTCCTGTCCACATCCGTACAATTAAGTTGAACAATTGTAGTAATTTTTTTTTTTCACTTTTGCACAGGAGACACTAAAAAATAGCTAATTTGCTTAAGTAAGATCTATAGAAAAAAACAACAACTTTTCATGACCACAATAACGGAAGTGAAATGCAAAGAAAATGTGAAAAGAACAATTGTCATTATTGTCCCCTCAAAATAAATTCAGCGTGTAAAGAATTAATGGACAATGAAAACTATATGCACAACCTGCATGCATAGCACATGCAGTAAACTTGGACAAACGCGATTTTGCGACATTGCAGAAAATCCAGTATACTTTAGGACTGACAAAACCAAATGGAATGAAGTAAATTCTAATGGAATGTGTGGTCTTCTGGATTTATGACAATACCCAAAATAAGTCGGTGGTATATGATTTTCATATGATTGAAAATAATATTCGATTATACCATTTTTAGACGCACAGTAGTTGTGTCCGGTTTATCATTTGTATTTGTATTTATTTTATTTATTCACCGGGTAAAAGCCCTCGATCAGCCAATAAAGGCTGTTTTAGAGAGGCCCTGAGGGGTCAGGACATGACTTGCAGATTCGTATCACCGATGACGTTATGTGTTTTCTGATGTCATGAGAGGTGATGTGATCTTTAACGGTTTGAAATATATGTATGTAAACACACCTAAATTATATAACGTGTAAACTTAAGTGACCTATCTCATCTATTTTAGACGCACTGTAGTAGTGTCCGGTTCATCATTTGTATTATTACTTGTTTTATTTATTCACCGAGTAAACCCTCGATCAGCCAATCAAGGCTGTTTTTAGAGAGGCCCTAAGGGGTCATGGACATGACTTGCAGATTTGAATCACCGTTGACGTCATGTGTTTTTTGATGTCACGAGTGGTGATGTAATCTTTAATGGCTCTAAATATATGTATGTACACACACCTAAATTATACAACGTGTAAATTTAAGTTACCTATCATATTTGAAAAGTGATAAATTGACGTCATAAAGGTGTCAAGATAATGATGAGTCATATCGTTGCTTTGGGACTAGGAAAAAATAGTTATCTGCTACATGAAGTCATATCAGATAATGAACTAAACAAACACAAGCAATATCAAAGGCAGAAAATAACAAGATAAAGGTCATCGGGGGTACAAACTGGTGCATAGGATTTTTATACATATACATTCTCTCACAAACACCCTCTCTCTGTCTCTCGCACACGCACACACACGCGCACACACACACACACACACACTACACACACACACACACACACACACACACACACACACACACACACACACACACACACACACACACACACACACACACATACTAACATGTATATTTATATATATACACGCAAACACACATTGTGTGTATTTTGTCAAAATACTTAGACACACATTCGAGGACACGAGTCGGTCACACGTGATGTGCATTTCTTCGATATTATGAGAGAGATATGAGTGAGGTCATAAAAGAAGACAAGTTGATAAGTGTCTTGCAGGAAAAAAAAATAGTGTGTGTGTGTGTGTCTGTGTGTGTGTCTGTGTCATACCGGGAGAGTTGGCTCAGTGGTAGAGCGTCCGCTTCTGGTCCGGAAGGTCGCGGGTTCGAGCCCCGGCTGGGTCATACCAAAGACTTTTTAAAAATGGTACCTTCTTCTTTCTAGCCAGGCGCTCGGCATTCTAGAACAGAGAAGGGTAGTAATAACATTTATGTTATGCAGGGCTCGCTGGTAGAGCAGTCTTTGTGACTGAAGTGGCTACCCCTGGGGTTAAATAAAACGTTATTATTATTATTATTATTATTATTATTATTATTATTATTATTATTATTAAAAATGTATGAAGATGTATGATAATGCCGAGCCAATATGGTTTTCAGTGTTGTATGCACCAACAAGATTTTTTTAGTCTATAACGACTATAACGAACATTGGAAAATAAATACTAGTAGACAGCTTACTCTGAAACAATGAATGAAAATAGATAGAGGCGTTGTATTATACCTATAACCATAGGCATACGCCGAAATTTTCCAACGGGAGTGTTCATCCGCGGCCAAATCGTACGTCCAAATTTTTCCCGAACAGCCCAGCCGCCGAAATGTCGCTTAGCAGCGGGTGGGGGTGACGAAAATTTCATTTCCAGATCCCCAGGTCCATTTTTTTCCCGTTCAGCCCAGCCTCCGAAAAGTCACGTGGGGGGGGTGGGGGTGGGGGAGGAGTGATGATTTTTATTTTTCATTCCAAATCCCAGATCCAACATTCTCCCGGTCAGCTAAGACAGCGGAAAAGTCGATAAGCGGGCGGTGGGCTTTGGACAGCTAAAAAAAAATCCCCCCAAAAATCCCATATTTCGAACTAAATTCGTGTCCATCCGACTAAAAGGAGAATGTTCTCGGCATAAAAGGGGGTATTTTCCTTAAAAAAGAGGGTGTTTGGGAATGTTATCACCCCCTTTGGTAAAAGGGGGTGATAACACCCCCTTTGGGTGTTTGAACACCCAAAACAACCCCGTCGGCGTACGCTTATGTTGATAGGTATACCAAAAAACTTCAATCTCCCTCCCCCTTAAGCAAAAGAGGGTGTTTTATACCTAAAACACCCCTTTTGCCAAAGGGGGTTATTTGAACACCCCAAACAACCCCGTGCGTACGACAATATGCCTAATTGCCAGACTATATTGCCGCTTCTTCTGCTCAATTACCTCGATCACAACCAATACCACTACTACCACAACTCTCACCACATCATCCTACCACTATTATTAGGACATTACGATTTCCACCACAAACACCTCTACCACTTACCATTACTGTCAGTACTTCTACAATATCACTGGTACTTTCACTCTGCTGCTTCTATGGTGCTCTTAAAACGACAACAATAATTAACACTACTACTTCTACTATTATTCTACTACTTTTACAATTAATACCAGCACTACACAACAACTGCCACCGCTACAATTCATCACACAACCACACCCAAATGACCAACGCACCCTACCATTTCTACTTAAAACCATGGCTATCACTTTCTAACATCATCACACTATAATTGTTACAATGCTACCACTCCACCATCATAATCGATATTCGTCACTTCACTAACAAAATTGAATTTGTAACATTCCAACACATATCCCTTTCTAGACATTCGGTGTAATAATTAGCACATTTATTGATCAAC
Source organism: Eucidaris tribuloides (assembly GCA_001188425.1). Classification (NCBI taxonomy): domain Eukaryota; kingdom Metazoa; phylum Echinodermata; class Echinoidea; order Cidaroida; family Cidaridae; genus Eucidaris; species Eucidaris tribuloides. The sequence continues at coordinate 3,268 of JZLH01S0004507.1, read as the reverse complement.
CAAATACTATAGTTCATGATACATAAAAATATAATTATAAACAGTTTCTGTAGTTTTCTTAAGTACTTAAAAAACTAAAGCAGTTTAAGTGCCTTACAGTCGATGGATATGACTCTGCACCCCATATTATTTTGTCATGAAATATAAAAATGGTAGTCTTCTGATGTAAATATAAAAAACTAAAGCAGTTTAACTGCTTTAAAGTCGATGGATATATCTCCGCACCCCATACTATTTTTTCATGAAATATAAATATAATTATAGACAGTAGTCTTCTGAGGTTAATACAAAAAAAAACTACAGCATTTTAAATGCTTTACAGTGGATAGATATGCCTCAACACCCCGAACTATTTTGTTCAAATTAGATACAATTCCTCGTAAATGTGGCCTAATCTGATCAGCGGTTCTTAAGTTGAAATGGTAATGATGTGAAATTAGGTATTATAAGGCCTCACCATTTTTTTTACCTTTTAACTCCAAAACCTAACCAGTTCATTGATGCATAATTATTACATACATGTATTTGATGTAAGTGTCATTAATTTTCAAATAATATTGTTGAACTAAAATGAGATATGCCAGGGGAAGGCCTTTCATCTTCGAAATCTAGTGAGTTCATTAATTGTCTTATAATATATCTTTGATCTACGTTTGATTAAAATCTGATCAGTGATTCATTATTGCAGCATACCGCAGTACACGCTTGACCAAAGTTTGAGTATATTCTGATCACTTCTTGGTGTAAAAAAAAAAATCAAAGTAGACATATCAAATTCTTGTGACCTTTAACCTTTCAAATCTGAAATCTAACCAGTTCACGGTTGCATTATATTACATACTTGATATTAGTTTCATTAATATACGAGTAATGTTGTTGAGCTGAAATAAGATACGCCAAGTGGCCTTTGACCTTTAGGCCTTCAACTCCAGAACTCAAAAGGTAAATTTGAGGGAAATAATCAACGTTTATTCATGTGGATGGAGGCTGTGGGATTTTAAATCCACACTTTCCACTTTTTAACAATACATATGTATCGTGGGGGTGTTTTATTTCCGTGCGAGTGTACCATTATTTTGTCTTAGGTGTTTTCTTCACCATAATAAGAGCAAGAAAACCAGTGTTTAATGATACACAGTACGTGCAAGTATTCCTGCAAAGGTATTCATTTAAAGACTAGATTCAGTGCCATCATTTGAAAAGACATCTACGAAATGACATACTGTACGTGTACCTGACTCTGCAGTAGTTTCACGAAGGTAAAACGATCTTCTCCACGTTTTAAGCAAAAGTTTTGCTTGATTAATGATGCATTTTTGCTATTGTGGTGCAAGCAATTTTCTAGATATTCTCCTGATTGCTTTTGAAATCTACTTAATTGATAACTGTGAATCTCAGCAGCTTTAATGTAGTAGTCTTTTAAATCACGCATGTCAAAGTTATACATTATATAATCGAGACATTAAAATTACTAGAATGGACAATTCTTTTCAACCCTTTCATAATGATGAAGTCATGATAGGTTCGTGGGTTGGCGAATATCAGTGCATTAGCAAGTGTTTCTATTTCTTAGATGGTTGCATGGTCGATACGTTAGTTGGTTGATGCAAGGGTTGAGTGGGTGGTTAGTTGGTTGGTTGGTTGGTTGATTGCAATGGGTTAGTTGGTTGATTGTTGGGTGTGTGGGTGTGTGGGTTGTCGGTTGGTTGGTTGTTTGGTTGATTGGTGTGTGAGTTAGTTGGTTGATTGTTGGGTTGGTGGGTGTGTTGTCGGCTGGTTGGTGTCGTTTGCTTGATTTTCGTGGTTGCATGGTTTCGAAGCTTTAAAGCTTGTTTGGTTGACTGGTTTTACAGCTGGTAGGTAGGTAGGTAGGTAGGTAGGTAGGTAGGTAGACAGGTAGGGGTCGGATATACGCTTACACTATTGGTTCGTATGTAGGTAGTTTGGTTGGTTAGTTGGTGTGAGTTGGTTGGTGGGTGGGTTGGTGGGTGGGTAGGTTGGAGGGTGGGTGGGTTCAGGGGCCTCGAACATGGGGTGGCAAGGGGGCAGTCGCCACCCCAATGAAAATAATGGGAGGGGGGCAATCATATCGAGTCGCCCCCCCCCATAATTTTGACAACTTTAAATATTCATAATATGCAATGCAAGGATATGTTTAAGAAGCATTGGAAAGCACTATAAAACCATTAAACTTAGCGTAAAAATATTATTGAATATACAAAATTGTCATTTTTTTGGCGCACTTAGCAAGCAAACTTCTGTATTGCAGAGCGCGCCGAAAATTTTTGATTTTTTTTTTCACTTTTGCCGCCCCAATCCGAAACACGGATCGATGCCCCTGGGTGGGTTGGTTGGTGGGTGGGTGTTAGCGGGTCGGCCAGTAAGTTGGTAAGCTGGTTATTTGGTTGTTTGATTAACAGAAGGCACCCCAAATGACGTCTTGTCCACTTCTTCTGTCAAGCGGCAGAGAATCTTCTCCTATTCAAATTGAAAAGAGAGATCAGTTTCTGCCATCCTCTTCTTGTACTCTTCATCGAACCATTCATTCAGAGCCACAGTAAAGCGATTCTTCCAGTTACCAATCTTACCTGCAGTTATTTAGATGTAAAAGCAAACATGATTATCAAAGTACCTGTAAAATTCTACAAAAGTTTCAAGTTTTCACAATATATTTATTGCAAATCAAAATAAGCCCAACACGAAAATAATACATGGAGACGGATTTCGATGTTTATCATCGATATTCCAATTATGATACTTTAACCAACCTCTCTGAGTTGAATAAGTAATGAGAATGCAGAATAAATTTGCTGTTCATCTCTGTATTATCAAATTAATGAGAATGCATTTTGCATTCGCAACAGCAGGTGTATGAAAACCCATTCCTCCTAGCTTTTGCAATGATTATGTAATTTCAGCTTCTTCTTTTTTATTTTGTCCCGTCTTGCGTAGCTTAACTTTCTGTACCTTTTGTTTTGATGTTATTCAATTTTCTAATTTTTCTTAATCAAAACAAGTGAACTACCGTGTAGCATGTGCTATATTAATCACTTAACTTTTCAACGAAGTGTGTTGGTGTGTACAGGGGGGTGTGTTAGTGTGTCTTCATATGTGTGTTTGTATGTCGGCTGGTATCTATCATTATTTTCAAAAGATGCTTTTTTTTGCTGCTTATGCAATTCTATTTGCATTCATATGTTATATCTTATGTATAGTTTTGTTTTGATACACTGTAAACTAAATCTCGTCGTGCTCTTGAGAACGACGA
>JZLH01S0004504.1:33405-45077 GCA_001188425.1 Eucidaris tribuloides | reverse complement strand
AATTCACATATCTACCTCGGTTGGTTATATATAATTATCAAACGCATTGTATGATTGGGAAATGGGTGCAATGAAATTGTACTTTTCTCTGATTTTGTTTAATAGTAAACCTATATACTATCTATCTGTTGCCCTGAAAATAAACACCTTCATAAACGTACTTGAATTTCACACCCTTAAAGTTTAAAATTAGTTAATGTATAAATGCTGTACTCCCCAATTAAACGTTATAATATTAGTTTGCCGTACAGGAAATGAAGTAAGTAGTAACATTCAATGGGCACATTTATTTCGTGTAAAATGTCCACTTAGATAAAAAGATTATGAATTGTCGCGGTTGGCCCCGACATAGGAAATGTATCATTCAATTCACATCTTATTTCGTATGGAAAATCCCATATAAAAATTCCTTTTAAAAAATTACAATTCATTGGCTTAAAAAAAAAATGGAGGTTGCTGTCGTTTCTGATGTCTTGAGTGTCGATGCCAAATTCGCTGAAAATGTCTGATCAACAAACACTACTTCTTGGCTTTATTGGGCTATACATGTATACGTGTTTAGGATTATTATAAACTATTAAATATTGTGAACAATCTTTTGTATGATCAACAACTGTAAAAAACAACTTATTATGTAAATGTAAAAAGCTGATTAATTGCCTGATTTTTTTTACTCTCTTTATCTCAATTCGTGACTGGCGTGTATAATGGGGCCTATTTATAACAATATTGCAGGCTACTCCTACCAGGTGCAACATACGGAAAAGAACATGCAAAAACTATATACCTAAACATACCACATACATATACAAAGACATTCAACTACATACATACACTACATAATACATACATACATGTACAACATACATACATACATACACTACATATATACAATTACATGCATGCATACACACAATACATACATACATAATTACAATACATACATACATATACACACATTTATGATATTCGCTTCTTGTATCGATTTATACTATCCCTGCTCTGGAAGTCAATGGTAGTATATACGCCGATAAAGGACATTCGTAAATTACACCGGTTTATCAAGCCACCCAGCCGTCATTTAATCACATTTAATTGTTAACAAAATACGAACATAAAACCTTTGAAATGATCCGTCATTGATCACTTTGTATTTGGACTAATCTTAGGCTGTACAACAACCACAACAAACAGCAATCATCAATTACTGCTAGGCGCCTATTCTATTATCTTCTACTACTACACACACTACTATACTACTACTACTACTACTTATACTACTACTACTACTACTACTACTACTACTATACTACTACTACTACTACTACTACTACTACTACTACTAACTACTACTCACTACTATACTACTACTACACCACCACTACTACCTTTACTACGACTACTTTTGTCAATTTGTATGACACTATCAAGATAAATGATACTCATGTTATGACAATAACGAGTTGTCAAGAAATTCTGAAGGTGCAGTATCGCTAATAACTTCTGGGCCCAAAAGATGTCCAATATGGTTTCTGAAAAAAATAATTGAATGAGACCCTGCTAGTTGCGATTCACTTCATTTTCGACACCATACTTATACCTTTTACATAATTGTCACTTTTGTTATGTAGAATGTAATTTTACTTGCGTCACTTAGCATTCTTATATCACAAACAACAAACTAACCTTTGAACATGATCATACGCACGGTGATAGCTAAAGGTGATAGGTCTCATTATTTTGTAATCAAAATTGATTACTTAAACAAAATGAATTATTAATAAATACAACCCGTAAATCAACAGAGATAATTACGTGCAGTGGATGATACATTATATTACATGTACACGATGTGACACGAAACATTAGTCCTATATGCCTGACTGAAGAAGATGGTTCTGACGCAGAGTTTAAACCTGAACTCACTATCACGTCGCAGCCTGTAGATCAAATTATTACTTTTGTGAAGGCCCATTTAAACAAACTAGTTTGAAAAGGCAGTAAGCCTATCTTACAGCGTACATTTGTTTGATCGATACTCGTTTGATAATGGGCATGAGAATTTCAATTTCTTTAACGAATGAAATTTTAAAGAGTCACATTCAGAGCGAATTTGGAGTGATCGAGAGGGAAAGAAGAAGAAGAAGAGAAGGGAAAAGAAAGAAGAAGAAGAAGAAGAAGAAGAAGAAGCAAGAAGAAGAGAGAAAGAAAGAGAAGAAGAAGAAGCAAGAGAAAGAAGAAGAAGAAGACAGAAGAAGAAAGAAGAAGAAGAAGAGAAGAAACTGCAGAACGGATAAACAAGCAAGGCTGTCCGGGTAGTGTATAAGTTTGCATTAACAAAAGGTAAAAGACGGTCCTTAGTAGGTGTTGGATAAGCGGAGACCCGAAGGATGCGAAAAGTGACCAAACTGCCGTTGTGCCTTACGCTACTTACTCTTGCCTCATCTACTGCTGCACAAGATGCACAGGGTCCCACCGTCACGCGGCCCGGTCCGCTAGGCGCACCCTGACCGGCGCAAACCCGTCATCTCAGTACAACGAGTCCACCTATCTTAACGTCAGTAAAACCATCACGCATTCCTCGGTGTTAGGTACGCCGAGCCGCCGGTCGGAGATGCGTCGATTCGCGGCAGCCGAGCCCGCGAATCTTTCGCGGCGCAGTACGACGCCACCGGAAAAGACCGCGATCTGTGTCCTCAGTGGAACCTAGTGAACAGCAGTTTGGGCCTCGGGAGAACCTACAGCGAAGATTGCTTGTTCCTAAGCGTCTATACACCATCATCAGAAGTAAGTTTGTACAGTGCTGTCTCTATATAAGTAGGCCGTTACAGTCTGATTCTGCTTCTAATTCTGTGTATTATTCCAATTACATCAACTAAATATGAAATGAATTGTCCCGATTCATCTTTATTTCAATGCATGTTGTTCCTTCACTGGCAAAAATCTTTGATGTCATATTTATCAAGAGGGATAAATGAATAGACCATCCCCCTTGATGAATATGATGACATCACAGTTTTTCGCCTGTGTTTTCCTTTTTAGATACTGTTCTAAATATTTTAATATTTCCCCATTATATCAAAATAGTTCAATGTATCATAATCCAATATTGAAAATGTTTCGTGCATCGAAAAGTGTTCTTAAGGTACACTTTAAGTGCACTTAAAGATACTCTTGATATAACACCACATGCTAAAACAAGGGTACATTTGTTTTGCTCCTGATTGTTTTCCTCAATAAGGCTACAAAGAAGGTGTAACTGCATTAAACATTTCATTACCATCCTCCGAGAATCATCTGCAAGTTTTGTTGCAATAACACTGCGAGGATTAAATGTCTCCTTCCATCTCTTCTTAGCCCGTCACCCCGAGGCCAGTGATGATCTGGATCCACGGTGGTGGTTTCACCATCGGCGGCGGCTCGTCGGTCCTCTACGAACCCGTCCCTCTGGTCGCCCTGTCCGCATCATCGTGGTCAATATCAATTACAGGCTCGGTGTCTTCGGTTTCTTGAGTACAGGTAATAAATTTGGGAAGTCCGATTTTCTCATCTTCCTCAATACCCAATATCTGTCAAGCCCGGGAGGGAGGGGGTGGGTCACTCTCCATGCACCATGTCCAGAAAAAGTGTCGGAAAGGGTCCTTCGGGCGTCGTCGACGTCTTTTGGAAAAAGGGTTCCCTTTTCAGCATTATTAACCGGCAATCGCCTTTTCCCATGTCATGCCATTTAGGGTTGTTAATTTGTTTATGTAGATTACACCATTTAGGGGTGCAAATTTGAGTGGATTTGATATTAACATCTCCGGTCTAGTCAAAATAAACGTTAGTTAATAAGGAAAGTAATTTTTGAATTATTAAGTTGTTTTACTTGAACCTCTGCTTGCTGTGTATTGTACAATTTCATGTTTTAAATGAGAACTGACATTTGGGTAGGGTATTAAATTAGTTGATTTCACTGTTTACGCCAGTTAGGGTATAGCTTCTCTCATTGTGTTACGCCATTTCTGAGGTAGTTGGTGGGGAAGCAGGTCGTGTGGAGAGTCCCCCCCCCCCTCGGGTGTCAAGTAACTCAACTCAAACGATTTGTTAAAACGTTATTACAATTTTCTTGTATTTTCTCGGCGCATGCGCGTGTCAAGTGAGTTTATGTAGGTTTGTTTGTGGAATTGAAATCCTCGATCGTTTTGGTCTTCTCCGAATTCTTCTTAACCAAAGGTTAGACTTAAAGAGACATGGTTATCGTGAAATTAACGAAAATTTACTCATTTTCTCACCCCCCGTATCCAACCGTAGGTGCCGTTTTTGCATGTCATATGGCATGAAGATTGTGTGTTTGTTAATTTCGTTTATTTGGATCAGGTGACAGCACAGCACCAGGGAATTACGGAATGCACGACCAAGTCTTGGCTATGAAATGGGTGCAAGAGAATATCGAAGGTAAGTACAGGAAAATAGTAATTATTCAACTTAAAATTACAATTAGAATCTTGTATTAATCAACCTGATGAAGCGAGGTAGCCCGGTATACCATCCTTGACTGTTCCAATATCATCTCCAAAACTCCATGGAGTTTGCATGGCCTATCAATAACGATATAGGTTTAACAACACGTCGCTCGGTTAATAAAGTCACTTTTTATGTTTTACAGAATTTATTTGTCTACACCCGAAATATCTATCAAGAAATTATCACGACTTTACCTGGGGATATCTGTCGTATTTGGGAACAGTGGAAATAACACTACTGGATTATCATTATACTAGGTGTTAAAAATAATATTTGCTAATTTTGAAAATTAATAACACAAAAACTGCACAACAGATAATACTGGCATTGAGTATAGTTACAGCATAATAGTGAACATTTTTGTTTTAGGTGGTTTGAAGACGATATCAATAATCAGTTTAATGTAATTCATGCTTTTTTAAAAAGTTAAGGTTCAGATTTTGCTCAATATCCAATCCCCCTGTACAAAAATTGAAACGTACAGAAATCGAATGCGGGTGTGTGAGTGTGTGTCTAGTCTCCACACCCAATAGCAATTAGATAATGGTATGGATAGTGAATAAAGTTAAGCAGAGCTACTACTAATGAATATTAATAAAGCAATTGTGTGAGAGATTGGATACCAATACCGTGCCAAATATGTCTATTGTAGGAGGCGGACGACACACACTCTCACACACAACCATTGATTACTGTACAGTTTCAATTATTGTACAGGGGATTGAGATATTGAAGCAAAAATCTGAACCCTAACTTTTTAAACAAGCATGAATTACATTAAACTGATTACTGATATTATATTCAAACCACCTCAAACAAAAATGTTCACTATTCTGCTGTAACTATACTCAATGCCAGTATAATCTGTTGTACAGTTTTTGTGTTATTAATTTTCAAAATTAACAAATATTATTTTTAACACCTAGTACTTTTGTACATTTGATGTGAAAAATATATTGGAGCCAAATGAGTAATGAAAAAATGCCAATTATAGAGTGTCAGTAGCGATTAAATAAAGTGATAAAAATATGTCAGGCAACGTGATACAGTGGTCAAAATTGTTGACTGTGGATCGGAAGGTTTGGGTTCAAATCCATTGAGCAAACCATTTGCCTTGACAAAATGTGTAATACTGTCTGTGGGCAGGCCCAAACCACGAAACTGAACCTAACAGATGCTATTTGGGATTGATACCTGAGCGATGACCCATGGGAGGAGTTATTTAGTTCGAGACGACACAGGTGTGTTGCAGCAGGATCGGCTCCGATAACGCGGGAATATTCGAGAAGAAGATGATCATTTTATATACATTGCGATGTCCTCTCAAACTATATCCGTTATACGTAGCTAGCATAAAACTAAAAAAGAGAGAGGACCAAATGGGTGCAGTCAAAAAAAGGGGGTGGCGGTGGGCGGGTATTGACTTGTCACGATTATCATCAGTGGCGAATCTAGGACGACTGCGGCCGAGGTAAGCACTGAAATCGTATCACTTCCAATCTGACGCCATTGGCTTCTTTAGTTGCATGTTCATCAGATTCAAGTTTCAAGTATTTTCCCTTTGTTTTCGCCCCCTGAAAGTGGCACCCGATGCACCTGCCCCCTTGCCCCTAAATACACCACTGATAGTATAAACTGAGCGGTACTTGCTGAATATTTCTGCAATCCACAGCCTTTGATGGTGATCCTGGTAAGGTGACGATCGCCGGTGAAAGCGCGGGAAGTATCAGCGTTAGCTTTCATCTGATGTCTCCCCTCAGCGTTGGTTTGTTTAACCAAGCCATCATGCAGGTATGATTCCAGCAATCATCCACTACTGTAAATCCTGGGGTAGGGGAGGAGGTATACGTTCCCTCTATTTTGGCGGCTGGGCTGATGAGATGTGAAAACATTCCCCTTACTTTTCGAGGAGAAAATATAACATAATTTGATGTATATTTTGAAACTGCTTTAAAAGCATTTAATTGCTATTTTCAGCAAAGTGAACAAACGTGACTCTGTTTTTGCATAGAAGTGAAAAAATAGGCTTATTATATTCTAAAATGCGTTTCTATGGGTTAATTGTTGTTCCAGTTTCGCTAACATCTCCGTTACTATTGTGTTTTTCACGAGGGGACCCAGCATTTGTTCTGGAAATTTCTTGGAAGACAAATAGTGAGGGTTAGGATTTGCCTTCCATGTTCAGAACAGAGTCAGGTTTGGAGTTAGGGGTTGGACTAGGATTCGGGTTCGGGTTCGGGTTAGTTTATGCCAAGGGCGCGTCGATCCATTGTACGGATGGGGGTGCAAAAGCAAGAACTATTACAAAGCCCCCAAGATCGACGCCCCTGGTGTATGCAACTGTCACGGACCTTCCACGTCTGTGATGCATCTGACCGTGATTGTCCTTCTCTCCTATAAACGGAGCGGATTAAGCCACTGTACCAGTGTAATATACTGACCGTTGCTTGAGTGGAGTGTATAGGGATGTGACCCCATCGGGGTGCATTCGTTATTCCGAAGGTTCGTTATTACAAAGGTTCGAATACTCCGAAGGTTCGTTATTCCGAAGGTTCGTTATTCCGAAGTTTCGTTATTCCGAAGGTCCGTTAGTCCGAAAACGAAATAAGGTTCGTTAGTCCGAAGGTTCCTTAGTCCGAAAAAGAGATAAGGTTCGTTATTCCGAAGGTTCGTTAGTCCGAAAAGGAAATAAGGTTCGTTATTCCGAAGGTTCGTTAGTCCGAAAATGTAAAAAAGTTCGTTAGTCCAAAAATGAATAAAATTTTCGTTCGCACTTTACGCTCGCATTGCCTGTTCCATGAGATACTTATATAGCTCAATAGGTTAAATTGGAGCTTAAATTATTCAGTTTTTAAGTCAATATACAAAACACATTTCAGCTCGGACATCGAGCGTTTGATTAACAAATTTATTTTTAAAAAGAGTGCTCTGTAAAATGTCTCGTTTTATGGTCTGAGTATATCGAATTTTTCAACTCGCGCTACGCACTCGCATTATTTGATTTGTGAAGTACTTATTCTATTCATGTATTCCATAAAGTTCTCGAAATATCACTTTTCAGGTCTGATTGTCAAAACTTATCAGCTAGCGCTGCGCGCTCGCATTTTGATTAGTGAGATATGTATACTTCTATATGAATTCTAACAAACTACTTAAAATCCCCCTTTCATGACAGTTTATCAAAAATTTCTGCTCGCGCGAGCGCAAAATTAATTGTTACAAATTTATTAACCCATGCATCCTATTCATAATTACAAAAGTGCTTAAAATGTCCATTTTTCAGGCCTTATATCAACAAATTTCGCGCTCTCATTATGCCTATTAGATTATTAAATGAGATAATATCCTTTCCATGAATTCCTAATCCTTAAATTGCCCCTTTTTCAGATCGGAATATCAAAAATGTTCAGCTCGCGATTTGGAAGAGGAATTGGAAGATAATTATCCTTTTCATATGATGACAAAATGTGCTTTGAATGTCCCGTATCTAGGTCCCCCCCCCCAAAAAAAAAAGCTCGCGCTTCGTGCTCGCATCATTTATTAAGTGGGATCCATATCCTCTTCTCAATATAGTGCTTGAAATAGTGTTTAAACTGACCCTTTTCCAGATCAGAATATAAAAAATTTTCTGCTCGCGCTTCGCGCTCGCATTATTCATGTAGGAAGATACCCATTCTTTTCCTGATCACAAAATATGAATAGTGTCTGGTTTTTAGATCTAAATCTCAAAATTTTTGCGCTCGCATCAATTGTTTAGTAACGTACCTATCCTATACATGATTACAAAAAGTGCTTAGAATGTCCAGTTTTCAGGTCGGAATATCAAAAATTTTCAGCTCGCGCTTCACGCTTGCATTATTTGATTGTTGAAACATGTATCTTCTTCATCGGTAACTGCAAACAGTCCTTAACAGGTCCCTTTTCGATCAGGCCAGTATATTAAAAAATAAATGTATATAGTATATACATACACATATAAATTTAATGCGAAATAAGTGTGTCTTGCCCCCCTCCCCCATTCCAAAAAGCTGGCTACGATGGCTGCGGATGGCTGTTTTGCCCCGCCCCCCCCCAGCCAAAAAGGGGGATCGACGCCACTGTTTCAGGTCTTAATCGCTCCTATTCTGGTCCGAACAAACCCCCCACCCCCCCGCGCAGAGCGACATTTTTTTAGGTTTGTAAGTGGTAAACATTTAATCAAGAATGCATCTTTTAGTAGAAATTTTGAACTTGGACAAAACGATTTCAAAATGCACCAATACTCCCCCAGCGAAATTTTTAGGTCTGGCAATGAGAGATAAACATGATATCGATTCTTGCATGAAAATGAACTAGCCCCATAAGCCTATGACCATGCCCCTTTGAAAGAATTCTGCATATTAAATCGCCCCTGGTAATGACAGATCAGCCCCTTCCCACCCTCATAACAATTGAACAGCAACAGTGATTTTACCCTCCCCCCCCCTCTACCACGCCTGCCCCTTCCGGTTTTCCCGGCTTCGCCACAGATTATATTCAGTTTCGGACTAACGAACCTTACTTCATTTTCGGATTAACGAACCTTCGGAGTGACGAACCTTATTTCGTTTTCGGATTAACGAACCTTCGGAGTGACGAATCTTATTTCGTTTTCGGATTAACGAACCTTCGGAGTGACGAACCTTATTTCGTTTTCGGATTAACGAGTCGTCGGAATAACGAACCCTATTTTATTTTCGGATTAACGAACCTTCGGAATAACGAACCTTCGGAATAACGCCACAAATGTTCGGATTAACGAACCATTTTTCGTTTTCGGACTAACGAACATCGAGGTATAGGCAATTTACGTGTTTCGGAATTACGAACCTTCGGAAAAACGAACCTTCGGAATAACGAACTGTAACCGACACCATCACAGGTTATTAAAAATATATTCATATATTTTTCAGGGGGTGGGCCAAAGGTGTTGGAAAATGTAATTTTGCACAGCGTATATGAAACTCTCTATCGCCTTATTAAAATGTTATCGAAACTTCTTAATTTAACTTGTTAACTGTTACACAATGGTGGTCAACAAAATATTTCAATGTTTATGCTGTCGGCAGATCCAAAAATATCAAGGTCCCCTTTGAAAGATAAACACATGTCTCGACGATATACGTAAGAAGACTTGACTACTTTTAACAGCAGCATGTTTTTGCTAAATCGGATAAATGAAATGTACGCTCTGGTAATGTTGTGTTGACATGTCAGAAAGATAATAGAACTACAGACGAAGCTCTTTGACCTGCATGCCCTTCTAACAATCATAGTTCTTTCATCAATTACTGACTATACACTCATGTGAGATGCCACTTCGATCACAACAAAACTTATTTTTTTAATTGATACAGAGTGGAAATGCCTTGTGTCCTATGATTTGGTCGCCTCCCGAACCAGCGGCGGAGGCCGCTCGTGTTTTTTCGGAATACCTCGGGTGTCGCACGGATGACAAGGAAGCCATGATCATCTGTTTGAGAAGGAAAGATGAAAACGAACTAATTGATGCTCAAATGGTCGTAAGAGAGGTAAGAGGGGTTATTTGGAGGTTACAAAGCACATTTTCCTTTTCTGAAGATTCTTCCGTCGTTCCTGTTCGGCGATTGGTCCCCTTGGTCATTCTGGCTGAAGCAAGTATACTTACCTCCTACAAAGATATGATTAGGTTATTTCTGTTTTTAAAATAGAGACGAGTATGAGTGGTCATAGCTTTAATTAAACAAACTAGTTATTCTGAGTTTCCTTTATATTTTTTTTTCACAGTGACACGATTTGCATGATATGCACAATATGCGCATCTAGTGTCTATCAGGAGTTATGAAAAGGCAAATAAAAAATGGCAAATAAAATTATTATTCTTAAATTATCCTACCGACGCAATGATTAAAAATTATTCACAAAATATATATAGGCCCACTTTGGAAATCTTACTTCAGATAAGCGCAACAAAAATGTCAGATTGTTAAAACAGTAATGGAAAATTGTGGATATTAAGAGGCACTTTGTGTCGATTTTATAAGTTTGAATTTACAGTTTCTCTTTGTAACATATTTCACGGTGACTACATATTGTATATTGATTTATTTTAGAAGTAAAATGACACATGTCTGAAGATGAATTATATGTCCTGTTAATTCATTATAAAGTAGGATTACAAATAGTGCCCAATTAAAGGCAGTGAATCTAATTTGCACCAATCCAGCAGCACAGCAAAACATCACTCACACCCTTAGGCTATTTATGAAAGACATGTCTGTGAAATCTAAAGATCAGTAATTATAATTTGAAAAACGCACAAAAAACAAATGCCATTTAGTGTATGTTCTACGCTAGGAATTTTTGTCTCTAGGAGACAATTCAAAATCGAAGTCTAACGGTCACCATAATTCCACTAAAACTGAGTTTCTAGATCGTATACTTTGCTAAAGGGTCTTAGATTGTATTTTCTTTATTTACTAGTGTACTTATACAATGTAAATTTTTAGGCATGCTAAAGAGGCGTCCTACCTTTAATGTAGGGCCTACTGTACATTAAAGGCAGAGCGTCTCTTGTTATTACAACTTATTCATATAATCTTTTAATATCATCAAAGCTTGGATACTGGCAGCTCACCACTCCCGTCGTGGATGGCTATTACCTCCCGGACATACCTCAGGAAATGATCAGAAGACACCAGTTCCAAGTCCTGCCTACTCTGATGGGATCGAACGAGGATGAGGGCGCCGTGGCGGTGGCGTCCTTCTTCCCGGATTCCTTCACGAGTGACGTACCTCCCGTGGTGAATCTGACGTCATTCAAAAGTCTGGTCCCCACCTTCGTGTTCGCTTCCGATTCGGACATCGAGATAGCCTCTGTGGAACAGACGTACATCGACTGGAGCGTGGCTGATGATCCTTCGGCCGATCAGTTCGACGGGATTCTTGGACTCGCCACCGACCGCGTCTACGCCTGTCCGACAGAGATGTTCGGCCGGGCCATCGAGGCGGCGGGGGCCCCGATTTATCGCTATGAGATGACGCACGATCCGAGCTGGTCCATCTACGCCGGGATACCTCAGTGGCTGGGAGCCGCTCATGCCGAGGATCTGCAGTACGTCTTTGCCTGGGGCCTGAATCCCGTTGTAGGTCCGAAGGTGGGACAGACT
>JZLH01S0004504.1:15740-32371 GCA_001188425.1 Eucidaris tribuloides | reverse complement strand
CACCGTTGCAGGTACGTAAGAGGTATCCTCTGCAGACATGGGGCCTGTTTCATAAAGAAGTTCGTGAAGTTACGCATGACTTTACAAATGACTTGAATATAGCAAGCGAAATGTGACTCTCAAACTATTGAAATCACATCTGCTAAAGTTCACATATGCAAACATCGATTAATATTCTTATAACAACTACATAACAAGCATTTGATTACAAACTTTATTTTGGGGGCAAAATCTAATTGACATTAATCATACTTTTTTTTAAATGACATGTAAACTTTTAACATTTACTTAGCATTTCATAACGAATTGTTCGTAAAGTCATGCTCAACTTCGGCTCTATGAAACAGGCTCCTGTTCGGTTTCGAGAACTTGACGTGCGCCATAGCTGGGGGGCTTATAGAGTGATGTCGTGTGAGCATCTATACAGTGATTTAAGACGACAAACCCCGCACCTTTACCTTTACCTTTACCTTAAAGATGATACAATAACCCAGGTTTACAGCCGTCGTTGATTTTAAGAAATGTAAAAATGAAGATGCCCATTGATTTATACGCATAGAAGCCGCCCCTCCCCCATCCCGACGTAGCGCCGTCTTGTTCTTGAAACTGGGCTATTTGTTTAAAGGAATACCTGAATTTTACGAAAGTGAAATTTTATGAATGAGCAAATTCGGAGTTGCAATTCAAAATTTAAGTTGCAATTTAAAACATTTTGTATGACTTGTTTGTCACCAAAAAGGTAATTTTTCCATGGAAATAATTGATTTGTACTTACTTTGCACAGCTCCAATAGACGACATTTACGAGGACTGGATAGATCAATACACGCGATGGAAAGACGAGAACATGCCAAGTTGGATGACCGAATTCGACAAGTACAAAGAGGAGAATACGTGCTCGTAATCTGGACCGAAGATATCCGGACGACGGTGTTCTAGAACTGTTCCAGCATTGACAACCACACACCCCGGATAACCACCTCAAAAATAACTACCATCTGGGACAACTACCCGCTAGGGCTACCACCCTCTAGAACACTTTCCCCACAACCAACTATCCCCTAGGGCAACCACCCTCTAGAACACTATTCCCCCAGCCAACTACCCTCTAGCACTATCCCCCAGCCAACTACCCGCTAGGGCAACCACCTCCTAGGGCAACCACCCCCTAAGACTGTCGTAGAGTAGAGGGTAGTCGTCTGTGAGTAGTTGTCCGAGGGGTAGGTGTCCTATCCTAGGGGTAGTTATCCGGGGGAGTAGTTGTCCGAGGGGTAGGTGTCCTAGAGGGTGGTTATCCTAGGGGTGGTTATCCGGGGGAGTAGTTGTCCGAGGGGTAGGTGTCCTAGAGGGTGGATATCCTAGAGGTGGTTATCCGGGGGAATAGTTGCCCGAGGAGTAGGTGTCCTAGAGGGTGGTTATCCTAGGGGTGGTTATCCGGGGGAGTAGTTGTCCACAGGGTAGGTGTCAGTATACTCCGGACGACTACCAGAAATGGATATACGCAGGCACCTAAACTCTTCTTGGATATGAATCTGTATTTCATTTCATTGATTCCCACAGTAACTTCAAAAAATTACAAAATTAAAGTTATAAATCATTCGAGAAATGACAAATTATTTACATGATTTACATATCAAAATACAATATGAATATTTATGTTTTTTATACTTACAGTATTAACTGATGAGATAATAAGAGCATGATTGTGACCCTTAAAGACGCAATATAACACTGTGGAAGACCCATTTAAACAATTGTCGAACTTTGCAATCTGACATATCTGACAGTGTTTGAATTGACAAATAAACACCGTAGAATACAAAAGTTTGGACAGTTATGCTGTCACTAGTGCAATATGTGCAGATACAAATTGGCACATGAATTTCCTATCAGGCGATAGGAAATTCTGCATCACAGCAGTCCATGGGGGAAAGCTGGAATGGTCTCTCAATGATTCTCACTTTTTTAAAGCACTTAATGATCATTTTAAACCTCAATTTTTTCAGGGCTTCATTTTTAGACCTTATCAAAGACACTACTAGCAGTGGGAATTATGTAGCTCACATTTTTTTAAATGGAAACATTGTTATACAGTGCCTTTAAGTAAAAAAAAATAGATTAAGTAGTATTGTTGTGGACAACCAAAATGGAAAGATTGTGATTTAGGTTCCCAATAAGAAAAACAACAATAACATGTGAGAATAAAATCAATGTCACAACAAAGACGACACAATATTGACGATGCACTAAGGAACACTATAAGAAAGAAAAAAAAGAGAACGTTAGTTTATACTGCAGATGTAAATCACATTACGGATACGAATGAAACAAATTCTGCCACAGGGTTTTATGTACTTGAAAAAATTATATTGTCAATAAATACTGTTTACTTCACATAATTGCCAATGAATAGTCACACAATTACAAAGAAAGTGATTGCATAAAAATTTGTCGTGTAGTAGAAGACATATTGTGCACATTTGTAAATTTGTAAAAAAAAAAAAACTCACATAATTTTCACTTACCATATATGAACACCCATTTTGATATAGGCTATATACAATTCAATACAATTCAATTCAAATTTATTTATTATCCAAATGTTTAAAAACAACAAAGGAAATTTGATGTGTTCACACGACAAAAATAATTACACCACATATAGGAAACGATATACGATACAATACGATACGATAATTCAATTTAAAGATCTAACTATAATTCCGATAAAATTGAGTTTCTGTTCCTATGCTCAAGGTTATTATATAATACTTTCTTTTATAAAATGGTGTATTAACACAATGTTATTTTCAGGCATGCTAGAGATATCACATCCATTGCCCTTAATTATATGACTGTAGAATGAATGTTACTCCTGCATAAACGATTCATGACTATTTATTGTTATAATTTGTTTTTCCAGAAAAAAACAAAAACAAATACGCAATAGGTTATATAAGAGTATTTTCGCCACGCACCGTAAAATTACCATGCAGTGAATATGAAGTTAATCATTGCAAGAGTAAGAATTAATTCAGAACAGGGGCTTGAAAATTAGTGTTATTGTAATTGTTATTATTATTCTTATTCTTATTCTTATTATTCTTATTATTAATGGTGAGAGTGGTTGTGTTTCTGTACCTGTACTTAACCATTAAAGAAAATAAGTGTACATATCTTGGCAACATGCTATAAATTAATCGTTTATACGGTATTATAACATATCTCTTTAATAAAGGAAAAGTTTCAAGAATGCGTTGATTCGGCTTGGAGTAGTAAATCTGTTTCCAGTTGAGTGTGTGAGTTTGTAATCGCCCCCAACCGTGGACGTTTTGGATAAATTTTACTTTACAACCGCGGACGTGCCTCTCAGGGGGGACGGTCCGCGTTTTTAGATCTTGTTGTAATTGAGGTGCTTATGCGGCACCAGTAAGCAAGGTATGGGGGTATATAGAGAACGTCCGCATTTGGAGGTTGTGTACTGTAATGTATACGTCCGCAGTTGTCAGAAGTTTCGTTCTCGTTTAATAGGTTAAAATTGCCGTGTGTGTCCTCGATATTACCGTTACAAACACACACTCACACACTCACACACAGATACACTCACATTGAAAATTGTACGCCCTCGGTCGAAGGTGATTAAACGTATGTGTGAGTGTGTGTCTGTCTGTGTGTTTGTGTGTGTGTGTGTGTGTGTGTGTGTGTGTGTGTGTGTGTGTGTGTGTGTGTGTGTGTGTGTGTGTGTGTGTGTGTGTGTTTGTGTGAATTCAATTCAAAACACTTACTCTTGTTTTCAATGCGTTTAAAGGACAGGTACCTGTATACATTCAGGACCTCTTAACATCTCATTCCCATACGGAAAATACCAGATATTTACGCTCACACAACAATGAATATACCATCGTCCAAAACAGAACGCACACTTCACATGGTGACAAAGCTTTCTCAAATTCTGGCCCAATGTTATGGAATAAATTGCCAGATACCCTCGGCTCGTCCCGCAACACTAAGACATTTAAATCCTCACTTAAGTCCCATCTTTTCCCAAACTGACTTTGTTTTGATTTTGTATCTCTAATGTATTTCTCTTTTTTTTGTCATCTTATGTAACATTCCAGGTAATGTAAAGCGCTTAGATCAAGTAACTTGCTGAAGCGCTATATAAATATTAAGTATTGTATTGTATTGTATTGTGTGTGTGTGGTGTGTGTGTTGGTGTGTTGTGTTGTGGTGTTGTGTGTGTGTGTGTGTGTGTGTGAGTGATTTTTTATTATTGTAGTCTTGTATTTCTAATCAACATATTCTTAACGAAAGACAGCAGACTAAGTCAAGAATGCATCAACATGACAAAAATATCGAATTGATTGCTATCCGGGATGACAAACAGTTTAAAGTTCAACACCTAATCTAATCAGGTTTTACAGATATGTCTGTTTACAGTGGGATACAGAATTATCGCAGGAGTATGGTCATTTTGCCCATATTTGATCATTCAGTAATCAATACCCTTTACATATACCTCCGTGAAAATCGATGTAAATATCACCACTGATTGAGTAACATTTACCAGCACGTTCCACCATTACAGTTTCGGTGTTTTGTTATTATCGAAGGACAAGCGAACACCCCAGGACGCATTTACAGGCTTGCATTAATTGTGCAGCTGTCGTGTAGGGAGAACTAAATTCGCAGACATAACTCAAGGAAATTAAAGAAAAAAAAACCTTTCCTTCTTTCGTACTTTTTGCTGTATTATCTATGCAAATTATGTTCCAGTCGTATAGTCTTTTGGTCATAGTAGTGCTCGTGCATCTACTACCAGCACTAGATGCGCAAGGTCCCACAGTGATCCTGCGGGATGCCACTCTGACGGGTATCAGCATCCCTTACGATGAGCCCGACTATCTGAATGTGAATAAAACCATCGATGCCTATCTGGGGGTGCCATTTGCCAAGCCACCGATTGACGATCTCCGTTTTTCGCGACCGGAACCCATCGAACTGCAAGGGGACTACAACGCGACGGAAGACCGCGACCAGTGTAATCAGGGTAACTTACTTCCGGACAGACCAAATCTGGGAAGACAATTGAGTGAGGATTGTCTGTACTTGAGCATCTATACACCTTCTCCAAAGGTAGGCTTAGTTCTGTTGTCTGACTGTTTCACTTTGATTATTACTGAAGAATTGTTTAGATTTTCAAGTTACCGTTATGTATTAGGAAGGGTTATCAGTCACAAAGCAGATATGTTTTTGCTTCAAGAGGTAAATGGAATAGTGTTTATCTCATGGTTAAAAGTGCACAGGGAAATACGATCTATAGCCATACCAATGTAAAGGTAAATTAAGGTAAAGGTGAGAGCTGATAGTCTATCACGCCGTCTATATACACGACGTCACACAATACCCCCGGCCATTTTACCCATGCCAAGTCCGCACTAAGTCTTATCCCTACCATTTCCCGGCTTCAATATGGCGCTCAGAAGCTTTAAGCTTTCAAATCGTTACAAATTATGAAATATATTATACATTACGATTAAATACTTTAATTTAACGTTAACAAGAAAGAGAGTAATAAAATGTACAAGGAAGTTAAATTTAATTTATCGAGCAGTGGAGGAAAAGGAAGCATCTGACTCAAAATGATTACTGCCCTAAAAAAAATTGACATATTTGTCATATTGAAACAATCTCTCCCAAGTTAATTCGAATAATTGAACACATACGTATGTGTATTTGTGTGTGTTTGAATAATAATGTGTTACTTAAATTGAACAAAATACAAAAGTAGCTTTAGCATTATCTAATGCTCAAGTTAAAGTTTTTAATAGTTTAAGAATACATTGCGATAAGGACTTCTTGTGGTGGTATCATTTCAAATAAAACGATATGAAACAGCTTGATTTCGATGGTGGATACAGATATACTTGCATAATGAGGGTACGAGTTATCCTTGTAAAATGGGGGAAGAAAGAGGAATAAAGGACATTACAAAAATGCACGTGAACAGTATGAATGTATGAAATATTTTCAATTAAGCATTAACTGATTCTCCTTGTTTATTCAGCCAACTGATCCCACCCCAGTGATGGTATGGATCCATGGTGGTAGTTACACCTCGGGAGGTGGTTCGTCTATCATCTACGAGCCAATCACTCTAGTGGCACTCTCCGATATCATTGTGGTCAACGTCAATTATAGGCTTGGAGTCTTCGGCTACTTAACTACAGGTGAGAAATAAATGTCGCCATCACATCATGTCGCCATCGTATCATGGGTCATCCCTCACATTTCTACGGAGCCAAAATTGATTCGGAATGATGTGGCGTCAACCGAGAATTGAATCCAGTCGAGTCAAGTAACTCGGAAATCCAAGTCACTTTAACTTGGAATAGCGTAGGTTCTTGGCTGACTCTGCAGAAACGACCGTGGGAAGGGAAGAGAAGGGAGGGAGATCGGTTGTCAGGATTTTAAGGTTTCAATTCAAACCTTCTGTTCGAACATTTCGATAACGTAGGCCTACAATAGATTTCTTTTTGTTTTGCATCCCATGTAAAATTTGTACGAAACATTGTTCGGCAAATTTGACTTCTCGCATCAGCATGGAATTTCTGAAACTGGTCAATTGTTTTGTGTATTAAACATGATACTATTCAAACGCTTGACTTTTCATGAAAAGGACATTTTAGGACGGTATGTTGTCAGTGCCAGATAATTATTGTGTACATTAACTTAAACTTCATAATCGATTTAGATCTCTACTAAGTGAAACATGTTAATAATTATATCATTAACAAAGGAGACAAACATTTTGGTTGCAATTCAATAATTAGGTCGTGAACACGGATCTGTAAATTGTTCTATAGAGCTATCTTTAACTCAAAGATTGGTGACAGATATTGCAAAAAAATACCAGCCACTTCAAAGATATCGGCCGATCTAACCACTTGTCCTATAACCCTCCGAGATACTAGTTCGACCCTTGCGCGCTCGTGTGCGCACTTCAAGATATGCCCTATAGAGTTGATTTACAGATAAACAAAATAACCTTAAAATCGGCATGATCACATCTACAATATTAAATAGCGTCATTATGTTCGGGTGGAATTTTGTCAGACATGCACAATTAGTTCATTATTGTTATTTAATCTGTTATTTTTCTTCAACCCAGTCACATTTTCCTCCTCCTCCTCCGCTCCCTTCCGCCTGTATTTTCTTTCCTTTATTTATCTCTTCTCGTCATTCTATTTCTTTTCATCTTCTTGCTCATTTCGTCTTCATCTTCATCATCATCATCATCATCATTATCATCATCATCATCATCATCATCATCATCATTCTCATCATCATCATGACCACCACCACCACCACCATGATATTATTATCGTTATCATTCTTCTCATTTTTTTGTCCCTTTCCCTTTCTCCTCGATCGTCCAGCTTATTCCTCCTTCTTTTTCACCTTTCTCCTCCTCCTCCCCTCCTCCTCCTTCTTCTTCTTCTTCTTCATCATCATCATCATCATCATCATCATCATCACCATCATCTTCTTCTTCTTCTTCTTCTTCTCCTCCTCCTCCTCCTCCTCCTCCTCCTCTTCCTCCTCCACCTCCTCTCCCTTCTTTCTGATCCTCTGGTCCATACAGTTTAGGAGCCCACATAATAAAAGGTGTGAATCTGATGGGATTTCTGTTCAGAAAAAAAAACAAGATTACATGTAAGTCTCTCATACGTTCATACGTACCTCTCGAAATTGATTTCCCTCTTTCCTAATCAGGCGACAGTGTTGCTTCAGGCAACTATGGAATGCTTGACCAAACGTTAGCTCTTCAGTGGATTCAAGAGAATATTTACGGTAAGGCCAAGCAAGACCTAACGATTTGGGGACACTTGTAATGCATTAAAGATCTTGAAATCAAGAATTAAGTGTTCGTGATGACATCTCTTAAAAAAAGTGAATGGAGATGAGGTGATTGTTCTCGTTACATTCAAGGGATACAGTGTTTGTAATCAGAATGAACATCTATCAAATATCATTATGGTATATTAACCAGCGTTTTGATCAATTTTTCGTATTGAAAGGTGTGTGTGGTGGGGGGGGGGGCCGCAAAAGTAAGAAAAATATCAAAATGTTCGACGTGCGAAGTTTAAAGTTGTATTTATTTAGTAATACTTTTTACCACCAATATGCAGGGAGACTAAGGGATCACTTTGGCGTCATATGTCTGACGTTGGTCCGTGATACTTACAAAAACTTAAATAACTCTGTGCTAAATGCTCCAATTTCAAACAAAGTTGGATGAAAGTTTGATCATACAGACTTTCAAATATGAAAGCATATGTAGGTCACCACAAGGTCAAGTATCAAGAGCAGAGGTCAACGACCTTTATTAGCCCAATGTTAAGTTTTTTGAGCAAGTTTCTATTTTGGCCCATAACTTTTCCCCAATTTTCCCAATTGCAAATAAAACTCAGTGGTAGATGTCTCATACAGAGCTAAAGGTCACCAAAAGATCAAAGGTCACGGGTAGGGATCGACGACCTTTTTTAACTCAATGTTAAATTAGTTTTGAGGAAGTTTCTATTACTGCCCATAACATTGCCCCAATTTGCCCAATTGTGACCAATTTAACTTGGGTGATAGATGTCTCATACGGAGCCCAAATGTCACCAAAAGGTCAACGACTTCTTTGAGCCCAATATTAAGTTTTTGAACAAGTTTCTATGTACACGAAACTAGGCGAGACACATTATGACTATTGCCTTGTTTATCTTCAGTTTGATATTCAAATTGAAATAAACAAGGCACTGCTTTTGAAACATATTCTTGCATTACATTTTATGATTTTTTTTTTCAAGTTGTCAAAATAATTTGGGGAGGAACGATATGTCCCCACCCCCCGATCGACCTAAGCGTTTGTGATTTGTCAGAGTCGAGTAAAGTTTCTGCCACATGCAATCGAGACGTAATCGGGACTACCAGAAACTTTGGGACTGCTTGACGAGAAAAGAATAATCTTAACTTTCTCGTATTCACAGCATTTGGTGGCGATTCCAGCAGGGTGACAATTTCCGGTGAAAGTGCCGGAAGTGCAAGCGTCAGTCTTCATACACTATCTCCCGTTTCAGAGGGATTGTTCCACCAAACTATCATGCAGGTAAAGGGGAGGGTCAAGGGTGATTTGTCAGTCATTGATGGTAGTTTGTTGGTTATTTGGACACATAGTTAGTTGATTGGTTGGTTGGCACGTATATAGGTTGGTTGGTTGGTTGGTTGGTTGGTTGGTTGTTTGGTTGGTTGGTTGGTTGGCACGTAGGTTGGTTGGTTGGTTGGATGGTTGGACGCATAGTTGATTACTTGGTTTCTTGCTTGGAGGGTAGGTAGGTAGGTAGGTAGGTAGGTAGGTAGGTAGGTTGGTCGGTTGGTTGGATGGTTGGACGCATAGTTGATTACTTGGTTTCTTGCTTGGAGGGTAGGTAGGTAGGTAGGTAGGTAGGTAGGTAGGTAGGTAGGTAGGTAGGTAGGTTGGTCGGTTGGTTGGTTGGTTGGATGGTTGGTTAGTTGGTCGGTTGGTTGGTTGGTTGGATGGATACGGATGAATATTTGATGTGTTGAATGGTAACCGTCCGTTGGTTGGTGTGGGGTGG
Source organism: Eucidaris tribuloides (assembly GCA_001188425.1). Classification (NCBI taxonomy): domain Eukaryota; kingdom Metazoa; phylum Echinodermata; class Echinoidea; order Cidaroida; family Cidaridae; genus Eucidaris; species Eucidaris tribuloides. The sequence continues at coordinate 22,725 of JZLH01S0004504.1, read as the reverse complement.
GGTGGGGGGGGGTGATCAATTGGTGATTGCATCGTTTTTGTTGTGTTTGCAACTTGGTTTATGTGATGGATGTCCCTGAAGTAAGGAACACAGAGTGATGAAATTACACACCCAAATTATCTATGTAAATACATACCATCACACATTTGGGCTATAGAGTTAATTTTGACAGTAGGCCTATGCTTGTACGCCTACGCGGTATTTATTTCTGATTAAAACTGTGGCGCATATACAGCGCGCTATTTCCTTGCTACCACGTGTCCCATCTATTTTGGAATATTCTGTATTGAGAGTCCTAGTTCCCATAATAAGTTTGCAGCATTGGATTTTTGGATGTTTGTAACGTTTCCACTTTTTCAATGTTAATTCGACGTCTCAATCACAACACCGTGAACATCTACACTACTCCATCTCATTTGCTTTATTTCTTCATCAGAGTGGTAACGCCATTTGTCCATGGGCGTGGTCACCTATCGATAAAGCAGTGGATGCGGCGCATAGGTTCGCTACCTACTTAGAGTGCTCCATTGACAGCAGCGATGCCATGATGACGTGCCTACGAGCAAAAACAGAAAGGGAGTTACTGGACGCTCAACTAGAGGTCAGTTTTGTGTTTTGATATGAAGAAGACATTTTACAAATTGTTTTTTATTTTACTAGTTAACTACAAGTGATATAGTCAAAATCAGGACTCTCGAGATCACGAAATTAAGGAAGGTTCTATGTGTCTAACATTAAGTATCGAGGTCCAGACCGGAGCCAAGACTCAGATAAAACTGACATCGAGACCGGTCTCGACTTCAACACTGTTAATGTATGCTTGAACATACGTATGAGTGCGTGTGTGCGTCTCTGCGGCTATCTAAATTAGAAGCGCGTGTGCAATTATTTATCACAAACCTACACGGTGAATTGTTTTTGACAAATTATGTTTATATCATTCAGTTGAATATCTGGGAACTTACCACTCCCGTTGTGGATGACTACTTTCTACCGGACGTACCGATGGAAATGATCAAACGACGACAGTTCCAGGTCCTGCCGGCTCTGATGGGCACCAACGAGGACGAAGGAGGTTCTACCGCCCTGGCGGTGTTTCCAGACTACTTATTCAGCGACGAAGCTCCAATCATGAATATCAGCCTCTTCAAAAGTTTGATTCCGTATGCTTACTTCATCAACTCGGACATCGAGATTTCCTCGGTGGAGCACGCGTACATCGACTGGAGCGTGGCTGACAACGCCACGGCGGACCAACTGGACGGCTTTATTCGACTCGTCACAGATCAGAACTTCGCTTGCCCGAACGAAGCATACGCCAGGGCTCTGGAGGCAGCGGGTGTAGAGATCTATCGCTACGAGATGACTCACGACCCGAGCTGGTCCATTTACGGCGGGATACCCAAATGGTTAGGGTCGTCTCACGCCGAGGACCTCCAGTATGTCTTCGCCTGGGCACTCAACCCGACGGCGGGCTTTATCGTTGGACAGACGGACGAGGAGAAGACAATGTCGGTGCAGTGGATGCGTTACTGGACCAACTTTGTCAGAACGGGGTAATATATTTACTATAATTGTCATAGAATGCACATTGTTGCTGTAAGTGGCGTCGATAGCAGGGTAGGAGTGGGGCGAAACACCCACTTTGGTCGTTAGTAGTCGGGAAGTTGTCGGTCATTTGCAATTCAATCGGGTAAAATGAGGGGGGACATCTTTTTGCGTGATATTGTCGGGTCTGAGCGCCGATAGGTGAGACTACTACTACTTCTTCTTCCTATCTTCTTCTTCTTCTTCTTCTTCTTCTTCTTCTTCTTCTTCTTCTTCTTCTTCTTCTTCTTCTTCTTCTTCTTCTTCTTCTTCTTCTTCTTCTCTCTCTCTTCTTCTTCTTCTTCTTCTTCTTCTTCTTCTTCTTCTTCTATTGTTGTTGATTTGTCACTCGTGGGTACACCAAGGATTCTGTCCACCCGGGGGGGGGGGTCGCTCTCCAGAGGGCCTGTATCCCACCCGTGTCCAACAACCTCAGAAATGCACCCTAAACGGCGTAACCTACATTACCAATTTTGTGACCCTAAATGGCGTAACGCATGAGAAAAGCTACCCTAAACGGCGTGACTCCCATGTAATCTACTCATTCTGATACCCTAAGTGGCGTGAACTGGAAATCCAATAATTTAATACCCTAAGTGACGTAAACAGTTAAATCAACTAATTTAATTCCCTAACCAACTGTCTTTCTCATCTAAAACAATATTGTACATTGCAGAACCCGAAAAAGTTCAATCAATAATTCATTTATAATTTTCCTTATTAAAAAAAAAATGTTCATTTTGGAGATGTCAATAGATGTACTCAAATTTGCACCCCTAAATGGCGTAATCTACAAACCAAATTAGTAACCCTAAATGACATGACATGTGAGAAAAGGCTACCCTAAGCGGCGATTGCTAGCGATTTGAGTTGAAAAAGCTACCCTTTTTCCAAAAGACGTCGACGACGTCCGAAGGCTGGAAAAGGGACCCTTTACGACGCTTTTTCTGGACGCGGGTGCGTAGCAGGCCGTGTGGAGAGCGATCCCCCCGGGTCTGTCCAGTGGCGTATAAATTGCGCCCCCCCCCCATCTTCTTTCCACCTTAACGTATTCACGTACATTTGAAGAAACAGAGCAACTAAGCGGTAGATTGTCTTTGCAATTGTAACGATCAAAACGCAATTTCTTGTACATTTGATCCACAGGAAAATTAGCGAAGAACACTGCAATCAAGCGATATTACTTTTTATCCAGGAGACTGATAAATAATATTTACTAATGAGGCGAAAAATTAGCAAACATCTTCGGAAAATTTATCAAGGCAACCAAAATTCAAGATCTTTTTTTAATCTTGAACCTTGGCAAAATTCTATTCTATATACATTTTATCGAATACTGCGGCGCAGAATTTAAGGAGGGGTTGATTAAACTGATGGTATTAAGCAAGGCAACTATAATGATCATTTTGTAAAAAATTATGATCATTGTGAGATATTTTGGTGTGAAAATACGAAATCGTGAAAAAAAAATATGCAAGGGAGCAGAGCGACCGAGCTTTAGAAAATTTTCGTATTTTTAATCATAGGAAACCATTTTTCTAATGCATTTTACTTCAGGACTATAGGAAGGAAGGGGCGCATAATCCTTAAGGATCATAATTGTTTTTCCTTCTCTCCCCTTTCTTTTTCTATCTTTTGAGTTTTTTGCGCCCCCTTTAAAGTGAAGCCCGGGGCACGTTCCCCATCTGCCCCTTCTAGATACGCCATTGATTCCGTCAAATACACCTCCACTGACGCCCCTCAATCCACACTCATTCGGTCATCACATTCTGAACTTGAAGCGATGTGTTTCACTCTTTTCTCATTGGTCAGTTTCTACACTTACCAGTGATGGAGCGAACCCCACAAGATTTTACAGGTCGTTTGATTTTTTGGTCTTCTCTTTTTCACGATTGTTTTTTTTTTTTCGGGGGGGGGGGAGAGACTTCTTTACATACACGTTAATACCGTATAATCTCGTAAAACGAAAAGAACAATCCTAGATATTATACACTCACGTCCAAACATGTTGGTGCGCACTTTATCATTATGATTATATTTATAGAATGGGATGAAATCAAATGTTTGGTTTCAATTTCAGAAACCCAAATGAACCACTGACTACTAATGAGTACCCACCATGGCCCGTCTACACAATGCCGGAACAAGAGTACAAGAAGTTATCATTAACAATGGACAACGGTCGGGCAATGAGGGCGGCAGCATGTTCTTTCTGGATGAATTTCATGCAAAGCTTACATATCCAAGCGGGTAAGTAATTTCCTCGTAATTTCGTCAGCACGAATTTGTCTTGAATATGGTTACTTGTGTCTTTGGCGGAGAAACAAGCATGTATTTACCAGTATTAAATTTAATATGGTACCCTGAGAGAAATTGATGCCATACAAAGCTACACAACATTATTTGCCTGTCACAGTGAGTACTGATGGTGATTGTTTAAAAAGTCATGGATATTTGACCATGAAATTGAGATAATAGAAACTTTGAACAGATTACCTGATCTCAGAGTACTCTTATGTCAAAGAAAGGACCTCTTCCAATGCTGCTAGTATTGCCTTTAACAATTCCCGTGCACGAATGACATTAACTATTGAGCCATACTACACACTGCCTTTAAATCTTCCTATGTAGCTCCCATGGACGAGATATATGACGACTGGAAGGAACAAAATAGACGATGGAAAGAAGAAGACATGAGCAGCTGGATGACAGAATTTGAAGAGTACAAAGATTCGAGGGGCACATGTCCTCAAGCTTATCCGTAAAGTCCGACTAGATTAACTTGGTGGCATAGAGCTATGTGGTATATCGATCAACGCAAAAGAAGCACATTACACGGATCATCTTTTGCATTTTTACTTAATTTATTAGTGTTGGGTCATATCAATTTCTAAGCAATCTTACTTTCTTCATGGTCTAGAGTTTTGCAACACAATGATAAAGTGGAACTAAAACCGTCGTTTTTGGCACATTTTTTTTGTCATTGTAACAAATCTGCAAGCTGTTTATAGTATTGAAACGAGATTTATGATAATCAAATGTTTCTCTTTAAGATTAGATCAAAATATGTGACCGAAGTCAATGTTATGACACTGGGAATTGATTCTCAAGATATCTTTTTTGGTAAAAAAAAATCTCGTGGAAGATCCCCGTTTTTCCCAGTTTTCTGACTTTGCCGCTTAAAAAATTGAAAGTGCGCCATCTATAAAAAAATATTGAAGATGAGTACGTGTAGCGGGAAGTCTGAGCATTCTACAAATGTAAAAATCAAATTTTATTGGCTAGGAGAAGGCCCGCAGAATTGGCAAAAACAATCACAGACATCATTTTCTCTCAGTATTCTGACTTTCCCAGCTGGCTAGAAATCAACGCAGTCTTTGTTATTGTGTTCGAGTGTGAATGTAAACAATAGACTGCTCCAACACAACACGGTGTGAGAGCAGTAATGCATGACCTGTGCGTATAATCTCGAATTTCTCTGCCCAAAAGAGGAGCGTTTTTTTTGTGCTAAACAAATTAATATGGACAATGAAGATTATGATTTGGGTGGGATTGAGGATGAGCATTAGGGTCCAGACGAGGGTGGGAAAGACGACGAGGATGAGAGAGAGTGTAAGAAAAATGTGGGTGAGGATGTGAACGTAGATGAGAATGAGGATGATGTTGAGGGTAAAAAAGAGAAATATATGGGTCAGAGTTAAGGTAGAAATGGTGATGAGAGTGACGGTGAGGGTGGGGATGAAGAAAGCGGTGGGAAATGGCATAAGGGTATGGGTGAAGGTGATAAGAATGAGGTTGATAATGAGGATGATAGTACAGATGAGGATGAGGGTGATGGTAAGAGAAAGATAAAGGTCAGGGTGAGAATGTGGATGATGGTGGTGATGAAGGTAAGGGTGAGATTAATTATTAGGGTATAAGTGGATGAACGTGATGGGAATGAGGTTGTATAGGAGCAGTCATGTGAAGGCCAAATATGCAAAAAATAATATAGGTTCATGTGCTTATTTTCTTCTGCATGACTCAGGAGAGCAACTAAAATCGGTAGATTGTCTTGCAATTGTAACCATCAAAAGCGCAATTCTTGTACATTTGATCCTAGGAAAATTAGCGAAGAACACTGCAATCGAGCGATATTACTTTTAAGCCAGGAGATTGATAAATAAATATTCACTACTTCATCAAATGAGGCGAAAAATTAGCAAACATGTTCGAAAAATTTAGCAAGGCAACCAAAATTCAATTTTTTTTTTATCTTGAACCTTGGCAAAATTCGATTCTATATACATTTTATCGAATACTGCGGCGCAGCATTTAAGGAGGGGTTGAATAAACTGATGGTATTAAGCAAGGTAACTATAATGACCATTTTGTAAAAATTGTGATCACTACAATTTTGCAATTGTAGAGATATTGGGGGTATGAAATTACGAAATAGTGAAAGAATTTATGCAAGGGAGCAGAACGACTGAGCTTTAGAAAATGCTCGTATTTTTAATCCTGGGAAACCATTTTTCTAATGCATTTTACCTCAAGGACTAGGAAGGAAGGGGTGCATAATCCTTAAGGACCATAATTTTTCTTCCTTCTCTCCCCTTTCTTTTTTGCGCCCCTTTAAAGTGGCGCCCGGGGCACATGCCCCCTCTACCCCTCTAGATACGCCACTGATTCCGTCAGATACACCCCCACTGACGCCCCTCAATCCCTACTCATTTGGTCATCACATTCTGAACTTGAAGCGATGTGTTTCACTCTTTTCTCATTGGTCAGTTTATACACTTACCAGCGATTGAGCGAACCCCACAAAATGTTACAGGTCGTTGGATTTTTTGGTCTTCTCTTTTTCACGTTTGTTTGTTTCCCCCCTGGGGAGGGGAGACTTCTTTATATACACGTTTAATACCGTATAATCTCGTACAACGTAAAAGAACAGTCCCAGAAATTATACACTCACGTCCAAACGTGTTGGTGCGCGCTTTATAATTGTGTTTCAATATATCGTTATATTTGAGTGGGAAGAAATCAAATGTTTGGTTTCAATTTCAGAAACCCAAATGAACCACTGACTACTAATGAGTACCCACCATGGCCCGTCTACACAATGCCGGAACAAGAGTACAAGAAGTTATCACTGACCATGGACAACGGTCGGGCAATGAGGGCGGCAGCATGTTCCTTCTGGATGAATTTCATGCAAAGCTTACATATCCAAGCGGGTAAGTAATTTCCTCGTAATCTCGTCAGCACGAATTTGTCTTGAATATGGTTACTTGTGCCTTTGGCGGAGAAACAAGCATGCATTTACCAGTATTAAATTTAATATGGTACCCTGAGAGAAATTGATGCCATACAAAGCTACACAACATTATTTGCCTGTCACAGTGAGTACTGATGGTGA
>JZLH01S0004504.1:2521-15672 GCA_001188425.1 Eucidaris tribuloides | reverse complement strand
TGATTTAAAAAGTAATTAACATTTGACCATGAAATTTAGATAACAGAAGCTTTGAACAGAGTACCTGATCTCAGAGTACTCTTATGCCAAATTAAGGACCTCTTCCAATCCTGCTAGTGTTGCCTTTAACAATTTCCTTGCACGAATGACATTTCATACTATGGAGCCATTCTACACATTGCCATTAAATCTTTCCTATATAGCTCCCATGGACGAGATATATGACGACTGGAAGGAACAAAATAGACGGTGGAAAGAAGAGGATATGAGCAGTTGGATGACAGAATTTGAAGAGTACAAAGATTCGAGGGGCACATGTCCGCAAGCCTATCCGTAAAGTCCGACTAGATTAATTCGGTGGCATAGAGCTGTGTGGTATATCGATCAACGCACAAGAAGCACATTACACGGATCACAATGGTAAACTGGAATTAAAACCGTCGTTTTGGGAACATTTTTTTGTCATTGTAACAAATCTGCAAGCTGTATATACTATTGAAACGAGATTTACGATAATCAAAGGTTTCTCTTTAAGGTTAGATCAAAATATGTGACCGAAGTCAATGTTATGAACCGCGGAATTGATTCTAAAGACTTCTTTTTTGGAAAAAAAATCTCGTGGAAGATCCCCTTTCCCCCAATTTTTCTGACTTTGCCGCTTCATAAAATGAAAGTGCGCCGTCTATAAATATATTGAAGATAGGTATATGTAGTGGGAAGTCTGAGGATTCTAAAAATGTAAAAATCTAATTTTATTGGCTGGAAGAAGGCCCGCGGAATTTGCAAAAACCACTCACAGACATCATTTTCTCTCAGTATTCTAACTTTCCCACTGGCTAGAAATCAACGCAGTCTTTATTATTATGTGTTCGAGTGTGAATGTAAACAATAGACTGCTCCAACACAGCACGGTGTGAGAGCAGTAACGCATGACCTGTGCGTATAACCTCGTATTTCTCTGCCCAAAAGAGGAGCCTTTTTGTGCTAAACAAATTGATATGGACAATGAAGATCATGATTTGGGTGGGATTAAGGATGAGCAGTGGGGTCCAGACGAGGGTGGGGAAGACGACGAGGATGAGGGAGAGTGTAAGAAAAATGTGGGTGAGGATGTGAATGTAGATGAGAATAAGGATGATGTTGAGGGTGAATAAGAGAAATATGTGGGTCAGAGTTAAGGTAGAAATGGGGATGAGGTGATGGTGAGGGTGGGGATGAAGAAAGCGGTGAGCAATGGCATAAGGGTATGGATGAAGGTGATAAGAATGAGGTTGACAATGAGGATGATAGTACAGATGAGGATGAGGGTGATGGTAAGAGAAAAATAAGGGTCAGGGTGAGAATGTGGATGAGGGTGGTGATGAAGGTAAGGGTGAGATTAATTATTAAAGCATAAATGGATGAAGGTGATGATAATGAGGTTGTCAAGGAGGAGGCTAGTATAGTGAAGATGAGGAAGACAATGAGGGAAAGGGGATGATGAGAGTGACGATCAGTGTGAGAATGAGGTGAGGGTGGTGATGAAGTTGGAGATGAAGGTAAAGGAAGCGAATGATAATTTACGTATAGATGAAGGTTATAGGAATACGGATGATGATGAGGAGGATAGTATAGATGAGGATGAGAATAAGGGACAAAAGATGATAAGGATGAGGTTCAGTGTGAGAATGAGGTTAGGGTGATAATGAGGGTGGAGATGAAGGTAAAGGGTGCCCATGATTATTAGGGTATGGGTTAAGGGTGATGAGAACGAGATTGACAAGGAGGATGATAGCATAGATTAGGATGAGAATTTAGGAAAGAGGACGAGGGTGAGGATTAGTGTGAGAATAAGGTGTGGGTGATGATGAGGTTGAAGATGAAATTAAAGGGTGCAAATGATTAATGGAGTATAGTTGAAGGTGATGGGGATGAGGTTATATAGGAGGAGGATAGTGTTGATGAGGATGAGAATGAGGGAAAGGGGATGAGGACGAGGATCAGTGTGAGAATGGGGTTAGGGTGATAGTGAGCGTAGGGTGAAGAGAGGGGCGCGAATGATAATTGGGGTATGGATGAAGGTAATGAGAATAAGGTTGTTGAGAAGGATGATAACATAATGATGATGAAAATGAGGAAAAGAGGATGATGAGGGTGAGGATCAATGTGAGAGTGAGATGAGGCTAATGATGAGGATGATGATGTAGGTGGCGTGAATGATTAGTAAGGTATGGATGAAAGTGATGAGAATGAGGATGTTAGTAAAGATGAAGATGAGTCTGAGAATGAGGAAACGAGGATGATGGATCAGTGTAAGGATGAGGTGAGGGTGATGATGAAGGTGGAGATAAAGGTAAATGATGCAAATAATAATTTGCGAATAGATGAATGTGATAAGAATGAGACTGATTATGAGGAGTTGATTATGAGGAGGATAGTAAAGATGAGGTTACAGATGAGAAAAAAAGAGGATGAGGAGAATGAGGATCCATGTGACATTGAGGTGGCAATAAAGGTGAAGGGTATAAATGATCATTAGCGTATGGATAAGGGTGATTGGAATGAGGTTGTTGATGAGGATATAGATTATGATGAGGGTAAGAAGAGGGTTCAGGGCAGGGTCAGAATGAGGATAATGAGGAGGATAGAGACGAAGAAATGGTAGGGTAAGGATGAGGATGGCAAGAACGGGCTTGGTGTGAGGATGAGAGTGAGGAAGAGTAGGCTGGATTCCTCATAAAGAGTACAAAGATTCAAGAGGTTATTTGCTCCCGAGACCATTCCTTAAAGTGAGGGTGACGATGAGGCTGTGAATGAAAACTTATGGTTAGGATGGGGATGATTGTGACTGGTGAGGATGATAACAAGGATGAGGGTAAGTATGAGGTTAACGACGGAAATTATAGAGAAGAGGTTGTGGATGAGGCCTAGATGAGGACGAAGGTGGGTAAGAGGCAATGGATGACGCTAGGATTGGAGAGGATGAGGATTAGGCCAAAAATAAGGATAAGGGTTTAATTGCAATATCATAATTTTCATTAATAATCGCGTTCTACACTTAAAATGCATGCATTCTGCATTGTATTTCAGACTGTGGAAAGAAAGACGTTGTAATGATCACCAGTATTCGGGCACAAATCAAAGCTAGGACGACTAACTGAAATATAAAAGTGTCTAAACAGTGTTTGTAAAACACGGACAATGCTTATTTGTAACTACTGAATTTAAAACACACACAATCAAATGACTATGTGGATACAATTTGACCGATTCATGAACTCTTACGAAAATTGTACCCGAGTGGCAAAAAGAAAAAAGAAAATTAAATAGGCTTCCATAATATGAACAAAAAGGACAACCTAATGTAACAGTAATGTAATAAACGTATACCACAAAAACATATACTCTGTAAAACAATAATTTTGTATTGTTCATATAAAAGTTTAACAAATGAATGAATAAATAAAAAAAACTTAATGGATTAAAAGAATAGATCAATTCATCTTATCCATTTTCTCCTTCCTGTGTTTTTCTGAGGTTCAGAAAAGAAGCATACACACACACACACACACACACATTCACCCACACACACACATTCACCCACCCCACACCGCATCACACATACACACACACACACACACACACACACACACACACACACACACACACACACACACACACACACACACACACACACACACACACACACACACACACACACACACACACACACACACACACACACACACACACACACACACACACACACACACACACACACACACACACACAAGCTCTTTAGAGCAGCGTATTTGTTGAATAATTCATGACTTTGTTACAATATGGGCTAGAAACTTGATTTGCGTGTTATTTTTCAGCTTAATAACTGTTTTATTGTAATAAGCATCATAAATTTATACGTATCATACTGATTTCATTGCAAATAAAAGAATAATGGTCGATCATGGTTGACTTTAGAGAGAAGTACACATGAGGAACTAAAGGTATTTATGGCTATTGCTATGAAGCAAAATCTGTGTCAAACAGGAGTCACAAATACAAGACAAAGCCTGGAACTGAAGCAATTATTCCAAGGGTTGTGTACATTATTTTGATAATGAACAAGTGAAGTTTGATCCCGGATGTATTCTTACAAATGATGACAAGTAATGAATATTTGTGCGATTTCAATATACATGTAATTAGGCCTGCACAGTATATTTCGTACATCACACCCATAAACATATTGCAGGACCATGTAATAATGGCAGTGAGCCTTTTTTCCATTCAGAAATGGATATTATACTCTGCATTGAATAAAATGGTATCCATCTTATATGTCCATAATTTGCTATGACAATGAGATAATATACTAGTACTGTATCCTTAATATGATCTTTGTAGTATGTCCAATAACAGACATCTTCAAATGTTTAAAAGCGACATATATTTACACATTTGCACATCGGTTTTTCCATTATGAAATAAAGATACCTTCTATAGTTGTATATTTTCTGAAAGGAAATTGTATGGGAAATCTAAGTTTGGTAAAAAAATTAAGGGTCGGAGTAAAGGGAGAAGAGATACAGATGTTCTTTTGAGGTCGTAAAAAGTAAAATGCTTGTACTCTAACTCATTTTGCCATTTGTGTAATCCGCGGGAGATTTCCTTTCAGATAATATAATCTTTTGTATGGCAAGAGCGAATATTTTTCAAGTTCTTCTTTATTTATTTTATTTTATTCAAATATTTTGCCAGGTAGCCCATTCAACAATAAGTTGGTCTCCCATGGGGCCCTGGATATAAAACAAAGATACAAAAGTAGAACACACACATAAATTTAAAAAAAAAATCCTGCAAAATATACACAAAGCAATGATTAACACGAAACAATTTAACACAAAATAATTACTATAAGAGAGTAGATATAACAGATTAAATATAACAATAATAATAGCTAAATGAATATCGTTCGAATGTATAGAAATTGTGGGGTATTTGAAAATACAAATTCGGTTCGTAGGTGTCAGTGAGAACTAATTCTTAGTTTCAAAAAATATTAACAAATTAATATTTAAGACAAAATAATTTAACATACCATATGTTAGTAATAATTGACACAAAATATAAACGCATAATACACTACTTTCAGGAATAATAAATTCAACAATACAATTTTGTAAAAAGAAATTGATAATTTGTAGATATTGTTTGGTTCATAAATACAAATTTATTAAGAAAAGTTTCTATAAAACATATTTTAAGTTAAAAAAACAAATTATACATAACAATAAAATGCAAGTATACTAATTCTATGATAAAAATATTGCTTCATCATACGTTTTAAACTGTAAATACAAATTCATTTCAAGAGCGTCTATAAAACACATTCTTAGTTTAAAAAAACAAAAACAAATTATACATGACAATAAAATGCAAATTATACCAATTCTATAATGAGAAATATTGCTTAATCATACGCTTAAAACTGTAAAGACTATCAATGACTTTCAGATCATTAGGAAGTGAATTTCAAACAGATATTGCAGAATATATGAAAGACTTTTTAAAATATTTCTCATTGGACTTAGGTAGAATTAGATTGTCATTATTTGAATATCTTTTATTGTGAGAATGAATAATAGAAGTGTTTAAAAAAGTGTCCTTAAAAAAGTTGGAAGATAAATCATGCATACGCTTATAAATAAATAGACACCTAAAATACATAACACGCTTATGAAAAGGCAACCAATTGAGACGTTTAAAAAGAGTGACTGACGGGGTATAAAAATTAGCATTTGAAATAATTTTTGCAGCACGTTTTTGTAAAACCTCAAGTTTATGCACATGTACATCATATCGCGACCCCCATACTTCGCGACATAATCAGCTGACTTTAAAGATTGGGTTAGGGATTTGCAAGTCCTATACTTCCTTCATTATCAATACCAAACGGTAGTTTAGTACTTACAATGGTGTGTTGAAAGTCTGAGATCTATACGTCATGAATTTGTTGTTTGAGAAAAACTATAACGACATGTTACCAGAATTTGTTCTTTCCTGTGAGTTTCAATTTCGCTCAAATGCGAATCGCGGTTACTGTGCCGTAGCAAGACGAGCAGAGCGCTCTGATTGGTCAATCGGCTATCCCTGCGCGACCTTTGGCTAACGGCTGATCGGACCATTTTGGAACGGCACGTGCACGTTGACGTGCGCCGGATTTTTTAAAATTTGTCCTGAGCAAATGGAAAAAGGGTGAAGTTTAACCGTCAGATTTTAACAAAACTCAATATTTACCCAAGTTCTATGAGAGGTGTATTTATATTAATCTTCACATTGGATATGATTTCAGCTGATTTAATTCTATAGATGTTTTTGACGTGCAATAATAACCCAATCTTTAAACAATTGTAAAGTAAATTCAGGGTTTCAACTCCGAGAAATTTCCTAATACGTCTGAAAATATACAAACTTGTAACTACTTTTCACATATATAATCTACGTGATAGTGCCATGATAAACATGCGTCAATAATGACACCTAAACATTTCGTTGTTCGTACTCGTGACAATGTGGTACCGTTGATATTTTATGATACATCAGAACTATGTCCTTTGTCATAAATTGATATACGTTGCTTGGCTTCTATGATCATAGAGTGTTTTTTTTATATTAAGACTCAACTTATTACATTTTAACCAATTACTTACACTATCCAAATTCTCTTGTAATTTACATATCAATTCCTGCTGATCCGATCCACACAAATACATCGTCGTGTCATCAGCATACATCGTAATACTACCATTTTCAGAGCATAAGGAAGATAGTTAATCATGATCAAAAAGAAAAGGGGCCAAAATTGAGCTTTGTGGCACCCGTACAACTGTTTTGCGCGTTTCATAAAAACATTGTTAAAAGAAACTCTTTGTGACCTTTCATATAAATACGACTCAAACCAATCCATGGCACTTTTAGGGCAGCCAATGGCACGTAATTTACAGAGAAGAATGTGAATATCAACCTAGCCAAATGTGCGTTTCAAATCAAGAAAAACAGCGCAGACAATTTGACCATTATCAATGGCACAATGCCAAGGTGGGTCATTGAAGCGAGAACCGCCCCGGTCGACCCAGTCGAGTGACAGGGACGGAACCCAAATTGTGCATTACCTAAAATAGAAGATTAGTAAGATAGTCATACAATTCCTTCTGCACTACTCTTTCAATAATCTTACTGGCAATAGAAAGGACCGAGATTGGTCTATATTTCTTAACGTCATTTACATCACCCTTCTTATGAAGTGGAAACACCTTAGCACTTTTCCATTCACTAGGGAATGTTCCTTCATTTAACGATTGATTTATGAGATTATTTATTGATGTAATAATGGAACCTTTTGCCAACTTCAGAGGCTTAGTAGGAATACCATCCAAAACCAGCTGACTTTGATTCTTCTAACCTTGACAATTCACGTAGGACCACTTGCTTCCTGATTGGTGCTCAATATTTCGATTTAAGTCACGTAAGACAAAAGCGGACGAGTTCAAAACACAAGGCCATCTAAAATGTTTGATCTGGTATAATTATTGATAAGTTAATCACTTGTGAATGTATTCATGGATATTAAAGACAAAAAACTTAGAAATATCCAACGAAATCCCCTTTTATGTATTTATTATGATGAATAGCGCCTCCAAGTGGTAACCTTGAGAAATTATAGGGATTGCATTTAATATAGGTAGAGTATGTTGCATGTGTCCCAAGTTTGAGAGCAATTGGCCAAAAAGTAAAGGTTTTAGAGAGAGGGCCTACGGTGAGCCAAAAATAGCTCGAGCCTTTTTTCATCCCGCGACAACAACAAAAGAAAAGAAAGCTTTGAATGTGTCTGTTAGTAGAAGAATGATTACATGGAGTAAGTTCACTCAAGTTGGTTGCTTGACTCACCTGCAGATGCATTTTTTACAGTAAAGATCTATTTGTGAGTTGTAGCCTAAACAGATATATAATAAAACAACTATTCTAGTTTTCTCAATATACAGTGATGATTCACCCATTCACTAAGTTGAATCATGCTCAGTCATGCATGAGAGTAAGATAATCTAAGTGATATCATTGGACAGAGGACTTATTGGACTATCTAACCATGAAAAAGTAATGTGTAAATATTTTATAGTTTTCTGAAAATTTACCGTTGAAGTTGGGTTTACTTTTTTAGAGACACACTGTACATAATGTAAACCAGGACGGTAACCAGAATTTTTTGGGGGAGGTTCGAAAAATCTGACTGACCGGACCTTTTGCGAGGGAGCGAAGCGACCGAGCGGGGGGAGAGTCTGGGAGGGTGGTTTCCCCCCTCCCAGAGCAGGGAAAATTTTGCATTTTGAGCCCCCAAAACAGCGTTTTGATGCCTATTTTTTACAGGTATAACGGCAGTATGATTTTCTCCAAATAGCAATAAATGTGGGGAGGGCGAGTGAGGGATTACACCCTATGCAGAACGTGACGTTTTTCTTATACCCCAACTAAAAAGATGACAAATTAAAAAATTCTAAAAACATAATGCAAGAATATAAAGTAGCGCAAGGCACTACAAAACCATTAAACATACACAATATTCAATTTTGCGGCACACCTCGTGCGAAAAATTTGCTAGGCTATATGTCAAGTAGCGCGCCGAAAATTTTGACATTGTACTACCACGCCAATGAAAATATTGGGGAAAATATATTGTTTTGCCCCCGCCCCTAAAAAAACTGATAAATTGAGAAATGATATGTTTATAACAAGCAATGTAAGGCACTACAAAACCACTTAACTTATATATTATTCAATTTTGCGGCACACCTCGCGCGAAAAATTGCTAGGCTATATTTGCACGCATAGCGCGCCGAAAATTTTGACATTGTATTACCACGCCAATGAAAATGGGGCAAATATTTTGTTATGCCCCCTCCCCCCGAAAAACTGATAAATTGAAAAAATATATATATGTTTAAAAAGCAGCACAAGCACCGCAAAACCATTAATTGTATCATTCTATTCCCACGCAAATGAAAATATTAAGGCGGACATATTGTATTGCCCCCCCCCCCCAAAAAAATGACAAATTGAAAATGATATGTTTCACAAGCAACGTAAGGCACTACAAACCATTACACCTACACAATGTTCTGGACTTTTTCGCGCTTTTCCAAAAAAATTCTTTACATATGTATTACTGCAATTTTGCATGCGAAGCGCGCCGAATATTGTAACATTTTTCTTACTTTTGCCCCCTACAAATAAACTGACAAATTGAGTCAGTATTAAAACGTAATGCAAGAATAGCGCAAAGCACTACAAAACCATTAAACTTACACAATGTTCAAGTTTTTGTGCGCTTTGCGAAAAAAATTGTCTGCATGTGTATTATTGCAATTCTGCGCCCAGAGCACGCCAAAAATTTTGAGATTTTTCTTACTTTTGCCCCCCCAAAAAATGACAAATTGAATCTTTTTTTTTACGTAAGGCAAAAATAGCGAAAGCCAATACAAAAGCATTGAACTATTTCACAGTATTTAATTTTGCGGCACGCCTTGCGCGAAAAATTACTAGCCTATATTGCCAGTTTGCGCGCGGAGCGTGCCGAAAATTTTGAAATATTATTACCACGCCAATGAAAATATTGGCCCCCCCCCCATTTATCTGAAAAATAGATTGACGCTCCTGCGTGTGTGCCGTAATTTTTCTCTGACTTTTATTTTAGTTTATTTATTTACTTATTTTTTTTTACCGAGTCGGACCTTTGGTCGCCCGCGGGGGGGGGGGTTACGGGCCTGTAAACCCACTTGGTTGTGGTAATGGTGATGTTGTTTGTGGTGGTGGGTGGAGGGGACCAATATTTTATTGAAGCGGTGGTTCTAAGTACCGCAACAGGACGGACGTGAAACAAATAAGTCCAAATGTATGTTGAGTGTAAGTAATGTGTTGACTCTTTTTTGATAAAGACCACGAAACATGACAAATTATCTGCATGGTACAAGTCAATGTATGCCTAATTTGTGTAAGGTGTTTATATAAAGCTAAAAGACCATTCATTGCAATACAATTTATGTCATTTCATTTTGGCTTTGTGAATTGTGAGATACGATAGATTTTCTGCAAGAATGCAAAATCGCTTTTGTACCACTGTACATGTATGCTACATAATTTTGTACATCGTTTTGACAGAGACACACTTAAACATGTTAAACGGCGTATCATCACAAATATATTTCAAGCCTTTTAAAGTATTTCACTTCAATTCTTTTTATTCAAAAGATGTAAAATCATATTTAAAAAAGGGACATGAAATTGCAATACATGTGCAGTTCCTCATGAAACAGTGAGAATGTAAAGTCAAGGGTACAAGTCCTCCCAGCAGAGACCTTAGTTTACTCTTAAGGAGTGGTTTATGACATTTTTACATCAAGAAACACAAAGTATAACATATTTTATCGGGCCATAAATGTTTCTGTGACTTCTTTTATTATGTTTTCGTGATTTAGTTTATTAATTTACACATTCTGTTTCAAGGTGTCAATGCAGATTTTACTATGAATACCAAAAGTGGTCGTGACCAACTGCACCAAGCTCATCGTGGCTCTTGATTGACATAAGTAAATTGGATGAAATAAAGTGTATGAGAAACAATTGTCTTGCCTTAATTGCCACCAACTTTACGTACTTTTCAGAAAATTGAATATCTAAACGATTTTGTCCCTATTGTGCGATTTTTTGATACACTGTATAAGGTGTTAACAGTAACTGAATAAAAAAAATCAAGTAGTAAACGAAATATTCAGATGTTGATTGAAAATGAACGGTTGTTGCCATTTGTAGAAAAGAACAGCGATCTTGTAACACTTAAATCAAATAGTGGATGAAAATGTTTAGATGTTGATTGATAATTTGAAGTTAAATACATCTACAATCTTGGGTACACTCACACACACATAAAAAAAATCATGTTCACACTTTCCCAAGCCTCCCAAAAAGTTTATCAATAACATCACTGTTTCTGAGAGTAAGGGTTCCTTTACTAAAGCGGCCTACTTGGGATCATATTCTTCTACACTTTCGGGAAGATACACGAACACACAAACACACACACGCCATTGGTGTAGCCTCAGGGTATTTCAATTTTGTTGGGGGGGGAATTGTTTTGTGAGTGACGTTCATTTTAGCGTACACGCACACAAAATACATGTAAATATACGCATCCTTTTAGATATACATGAAAATTTGTAAAATATCTTTGCAATTTGAGTTCTCCAATTTATTACAATGCATGCACTTGAATAACAGAAGGACTGTTTCATCGACTGATGTCTCGAACTTGCCAGAAAGAAACCCAGAGAGATCGGGCTAAGCTTCGCTACAGAACAATCAGGTGGAAAGTGACTGGTGAATGTGTTGCTGTAATCAAGATGATGTCGCCAAGTGAAGCAAGTATCGAGGTAAGAGGGTTTCTCATATTAACTTAGCTTACACTTGAAAAATAAATTTTCCTTTTTCTTAGCATTCACAGTTGTCCAGATGTGGTACTATACATACGCATGTCTATTTTTTTTGTGGGGGGGGGGTGGGCATGAGATTAAATAATGCATTTAAGTAATACATTTTCTGAGTTTTGTCGGTACATTCGAAATTTTTCAGTTCATGTAGACCGTCACCCATGACATCTCGTACCGACAAACTGTCTGAAGTAACGACGAAAATAAGCCAAGAAATTGCATTTTTTGAAGTGTAAAGACACGTATTTTTTTTTAAACTCACTTTTGCTCGCTCACATACTGAACAACTTGTTGACGGTGCATGAGATTTAAATAATGCATTTAAGTAATGCATTTTCCAAGTTTTGTCGGAACATTCGAAATTTTGTCGGTTCATGTAGACCGTCACCCATGACATCTCGTACCAACAAACTGTCTCAAGTAACGACGAATATAAGCCAAGAAATTGCACTTTTTGAAGTGTAAAGACGCATTTTTTTTTTTCAAACTCACTCTTGCTCGCTCACATACCGAACAACTTGTTGACGGTGCTTTGCCGGTATTTTTCCAATCATATTATCATAACGTTATGTCGTCAATAATAGAAATGGGAACCACGCCATCTTGTATCAACAAAATGTGCCAATAATTTGCAGGAAATTGCAAATTTTTGATGAACAATTGCGAAATTTCAAAATCGGTCGCTCTTCTCCTTCACAAATCAACTCATACTTTGGAAACGTTGTGTTTTACTGTCAAATTGTCAGTCTTAATGTCATGCCATAAGTAAAAGCAGGGAAAATTTATTAGATACTAAGATGTTAAATGGAAACTAGTGAGACTGTAAGCAAACCGGCATTGAAAACGGCTTTCAGAAAAGTAATGTTTATCAAAAACATGACCGCTGTATAGATTTCAAAAGTAGAGGAACTTCAAGCCAGAAGTATCAAATAAAAAAGGACCAATAAAGTAGGGATATTTCCACCTTGACCGTTTTTTTAACCTAAAATGTTTTCTTTAGATAAATGAATACATACATAAATAAGTAAATGAATAAATAACTAAATAGGCTATAATAATAATAATAAGTAATTTCTTGTAAAACGCTATATCTAGTTACAAAGTACTCAAAGCGCTTGCTGTTCTCTCCAGATTACATTTAAAAATATTTTTAACAAACCTGACTAAAAAAATAGAAAAACAAAACTCATTATATATATCACATATTGAATAGAGAGGTACAATGATAAGCAATACAATAACAATGACTAAGAATAAACCATATTATATCAAAAAAACTACTAGTATGATTGAGCAAATAAATAAGCTTAACGTGTCTTTGAAAAGTATGTAGGCTGTGGATGTTACGAATATTATCCGGAAGTTTATTCCACAGTGCTGGAGCCATACGAAGGAAGGAACGATCCCCGTAGGTTGTCCGAGTTTTAGGAATATGTAGAACCGTTGAAGAGGATGAACGTAGACTGTAAGCTGACTGCTTTACTGTAATTAAGTCCTGAAGATACATGGGGGCCATATTATGCAATGCCTTGAAAACAAGGGTAAGAATCTTATACTCTATCCTCTTCTTAACAGGGAGCCAATGGTATTGTCTTAAAATTGGTGTGATGTGGTCATTTTTTCTTGCACGTGCAA
>JZLH01S0004495.1:9127-28278 GCA_001188425.1 Eucidaris tribuloides | reverse complement strand
TTTTTTCATAGGAACATGTGTGAAATAATGTTTCTAATTATATATTGAATGCACAGTTAACATCATTTTCAATTTTCTGAGAAAACGGCACTTTATATTATATTACATGACAACGGGGGAGCTGCTCGCATGTGACGTCGCAAATTTAAAACTTAAAAAATTCATAACTCACTTCGTTGGATTTTCGCCAAACTTAACTCATTAATATGTTTCTGTCATTGTTTTACTTTTATTAAACCCAACTTGACGTCAGGGTGGACCTTGCCTATAAGCATCTTCTTATTGTCGGCGAATGATTATGAATGCGCTTTCCTCGGAAGTTCAAATCATATACCCATGCAATTTGTTTCGTCCGCTTGTACTTACGTCAATACACACGCACGCGCGCGCGCACACACACACACACACGAGACGAGACGAGACACACACACACACACACACACACACACACACACACACACACACACACACACACACACACACACACACACACACACACACACACACACACACACACACACACATACACACACACACATACACACACATACACAGAACTCACACACAACACATACACACCACATTCGTATAAAGTCGAGTTCTTTCCTCCGAAATTACGTAAGTGGTAATCTCTATCCATTTTGTTGCCAAATAGGCCATTGTTCGTCATCTCGACTCCAGTTCCCAATATAACAATCACAAGACGTCAAGCCCCTTATTGTGATCACGACTTTTCAAATGGGATGGGATCGTTACCTCCCAGCTTCAATCGTGTTTGGGTATCGATTAGATTATAAGACATAAATGGGCAGGGCCTTTGTCGCGCTCTCTTCGTCATCTCTGGCCTCCAAACATTTAGTATGTGTCGTAGAACATCAAGACTTCCAGGACTTCTGACGTGGTAAATATTTCGGAATAAGGTATCACTTGAGTTTAAACACATTCAACGCGAAGTCGACTATCTGGCCAGCATCAACTCATCATGTACATCATTCCAACTTGTCAACTACTTAAAGGTGAGTAGCATAATTATATTTACCTAGGTTATCGTTGATGAAAAAATGTGCATGTGTTTGTGTGTGCATGTGTGTATGCGTTTGCGTGACTGTATGTTTGTGCGTATGTGTGTGTATTTGTGTGTATGTGTGCGATTGTGATTGTTTGTATGTGTTGTTAACTCATATCTGGTAGGGTGTTCACCATATAATCGAATAATAGCTACAATGTTGATGTCTTGAGGTGGGTATTTTACGGTGACAGGTAAAAATACAGGAATGTTTATGACTTATTAGTTACCTGTACATGTATAGTGAAACACACACCCACATATACACTCTACGCAAGAAACACACATACGTTGCACACACTTACACACACACTGCGTTCAACACTGGAACAATTATTTTGGAACATAAAAGTAATAATAAAGATTTATGATTCTTCAGGGTTTTTTTTTTCACTGTAACTTTTCCACTATTTATGCGAATATAATATTCCGTATATATCATGTACCTACACCAGTGAGGATTTCATCTTCACTCTCTTTTCTTTCTTTTTTCCTCTTCCTTTTTCTTACTCCTCCTTCCTCTTATTTTCCCTTATTATTGCATCAGTCGCATTTATTGTTCTACATCTAACCTCAGAGTGTACGTAATGCAATACAAATACAATGAATTGACAAGGAACAAGATTTAGCAAAATGAATTCATGCTAGCAAGTTAGTCTTCTGAAGTCAAGTCAAGTCGTACTGGTTCACAATAACGAAAACGCGAGTGAGTGACTAAACAGTTTTTCTTGTGTCAAGTTTCACGTTAGCATTTTGCAACTGAAGTAAACGCAATTATTTCGTCCCAACTATTATGTAAGGAAGCGAGTTGAATGTATTATAGCTAGCACTGCTTAACCTGCTTAAGGTGATCTCAGCGGCTATTGTTAAGTAACTTGGGGAAAGTGGTTATTGTCAAATATAGCTACTTGGATCTTTTCGCACGTTTTCACTCTTACGTTAATCCCTCTTGATCTCTGTTCCTTTCACTACATCCCCTCGTCTTTCAAGTGCACTCCTTTCATGGTCCCGTCTCATTCCTCTCAAACGATGATTAGAAAATGGAGCAGGTGCCCAAATCAAGCAGACAATAGGAAAATGGCTGGTCACTTTGGAGGATTAGATAACCGACGAAAACACATGTCAAGCTATCCTCGTTTACAAACACGTGAAATATACTGTGCACCCTGAGTCTTTGAATTTAGTACAATATTTTAATAGATTAATTGCTTTAAAGAGTAACAAAGATGCATTTTCATCCATCGCGATAAGATTGAATATTCGTATTAAGTATTCAAACACAATATAGTTTATCCGTGAATTTCAATATTACAAACAATATTGGTCTCATTATATTTCATTTTTAATATTACATATTGCATCATTTTGATGTCACCCCATTTTGCACATATAGTTCTATTTTGGCAGTAAACTGTACATCATGGGTTGCATATTAAGTTCAATTGGTTTGGGAAAAGAATATTTTTTATTTGAATTAAACAAATATATATATATATATTGAATTGGTCATCTCACTAAACTCTTCCAATCCATTATATGCACTTTACACATAAACATAATTTATCAGTCACCTATTATAGTTTACTTGTTTCGCTGTAATAAAAAATACTAAATTGTATTTGATTCATATCAGTACCCTATTGCAACATACACTATAACGCATGCATTTTGAGTTGAAGGGGTCTTTCTATAATGCTGTCCTATATGAAGTTTATTATTGGAAAATAACCAATTATTTGTAAAGAAGTCAAAGAATAGTCTTTCTCCTTTCTTCTCCAACAAGGCGGAGAGATTAATGCAGGCGCACACACGACAGAAGAACTAGAACATAAAATTTAACACATTTTGGCCTCCCTATAGGGGTGGGGTAATTCACACTAGCATCGTAATTCGGTTTCATATTTCCCGTGAAACGGTTTTGATGGTTTGGAAAGACTTCCAACAAACAAAAACTGCAAATAATGTCTGAAGCGGCCTCGCGGAAAGAAGACCACACCCCGCAAAGAAGAGAGCGCCTCCTATCTTTATAAGACAGCTGTATAGGAGGATAAGGCTACTAATTAAAGATGATGGCCTTCTCTCCACATAATTATATCTAATGTACTGAAAAGTCACATGACAGTAAATTTTACGATGTTTGCAAAAGTAAACCGCCTTTAGAATTGAGAAAGAATAACTTTTAAGATGTCTTGTTTAAAATATGGGGCATATCCTCCTTACCACTGTCTTATGAAGATATGAGGCACTTTCTTCTTCGGCGGATGTGGTCTTCTTTCAGAGACCGCGTCAGAGTAACATATTGACATTTGTTTGTTTGTTGGTAGTCTTTCCAATCCATCAAAACCGTTTAACGGGAAATATGAAACCGAATTAATATGCTAATGTAAATTAACACTCCGCCCATATACAGGGAGGCGAAAAAATGTTAAATTTATGTTCCAGCCCTTCTATCGAGGGTGCGCCTGCATTTGATAATCTCTTCGCCTTGGAGAAGAAAGGAGAACGAATGGTCATTGATTTCTTTCAAATAATTTGTTATTTTCCAATAATGAAATCATTAGGACATCATTAATGATTCATTATAGAAAGATCCTTTCAGCTCAAAATGCATGCGTTAAAGTGTATGTTGTAATACGTTTATACTTTTGAGTAGGGAGGGTATAAATATACTATACATCAAGTTTGACGGATATTAAATCAAACCATGCACTTGTATCCCTCGATACCAACAAAACTAAAGCAACTCGTGTGTGTGCTTTAACTTGACACTGTTCGATTCTTGTAATGATGCAGTCAACGATCCACACGACGCTAGCTCCAGCATTACACTATAAAATTATGTTTAGCGAGTAATCGCTTTCGAAACACCCTTTTTTTTGCTATTACTTTGTCGTGTGTCAAATTACCGTGAACATTAGTGTCCAATTTCTAGACACTAAGTGTTATTGATACCTAAACATACATTTGCTCTCCCTTTCCATGGAGGTAGAAGAGAACCTCCATGCCCTTTCTAAAGACTATGTATAATTGCGATTTCACATTGTATTAACACTTTAGGCCTTTGTTTCCAAAACACCTACTTTGTTGGAGTGCTTGACACCTCATGACCATTTCCGCCACTTTGGTTTGCACCATAAAACGCCCACTACGACAAGCGACAGTATACTGGAGGAGATACGTTAGGACCCCTCCACACAAACACATCAATGATGTGGAGCTCATCCGGCATCCGCCAAACTAAGCAATTTACGCAAACCAAATTGGTCGACAAATGCAGGGGAAGCATTGTGAGAACTTCTCATTTAATTTTGCATAAATTAGCATAAATGTTTAGACAAAAATTCAAAATTCTGTGTAGAAATTTGGCACCTTTAGAAGCATTTTTTAAATTATTGAACAATGCACATATATTAGCATATCTAATAAGTTTCAAAATTCTGTGTAAATGTTTCATATCCCTCACCTAATAAAGCAAACAGAACTGAAATCGGACAAACGTTTACTGGGTCCTGTGGAGTTCCGCCTTTACATTATTGAATAGTTGATACATTTACATGGATTATTTTATTTGTCGTGGGTTGTAAAGAAAGAAACAAGCACTTCTTTATTGTCCATATACGGCTGAGAGGCATATTATTACTAAATCAGGCACATTATTACTAAATCTTGATTTTTCGGAAAAGTCACGTTAATAGTGATAAGAGCCGGTTTAAAACTAATACGCGAAAAAATGACGATGAGGTCATGCACTGCGTTAGAAAAGATGGAATGATCTTTTTCAATAGCCTTATACAGGATTGATTTGGGTCCAATGTAAGCATTTTTTAAAATCAATATACGTAGCATTGATGTACATGATGTACATTGATGTACTGTGCATGTACAGTAGCGGTGTTAATTTTTGAAATTGAATATCAAGGGCTGTCATGTTTGAACAGTTTGATTTTGACAGAATTGCGGATTCCTTTTTGATAATAATATCAACGGAAGCATACAATTAAAGGAAAGTATTTTCAGGATTGTTGTAGCACCTTCGCCATCCCCAGCTCCCAAGGATATATGAAGACGCTAAACCCTCCAATGATACATGTATCTGCAACTCTACAATGAAAGATGATTTTGTATAAAAATTGATACTCTTTTTTCTTTTGACTATTTGCAGGTCAATTTGGCGGAACGCGAGGCACATGATTGGATCGATCAGTTTGATTATCACACAAGATGCTGATTCCTTTTAAGTTATGACACATGGGAGCGTAACTACAAAGAATACCAAACGCCCATGACACATGGATCGTTGCTTATACTAAATATATTCTATTTATACAAAAGAACGCAGAACGTTCATATTTGTATTTGATCGTCAACCCATCACAACAATGATGTTGCCTACGGATTCTACTGTCGGTAATACCACTGACCCCGTGGGCACAGAGGTCATGAAGCTACGCGCTTACCGCTGCGACAGAGAAGAAAACCAATGCGAAGACAACTACTCGTCCCGCTGCACATTGAAATCAGACGCTAAGAGACTTCCTCCCATTTTGGAGTTAACCGATGTTTGTGACGGTAATGCGACTTGCGACATGAACGGATCGTGTAAGCCAAGAACCCCACGACCGGGCCGGAAATATTCGCCCGCTTGTGCGCCGAACTTTGCCACCGAGTCCCCGAACGGCGGAACTGTCATTGGACCGTCACCACCTTCGGACTCTGCCGGCCTGAGACCGAACCGTTCAGCACCGGACGTTCAGTCAGCTATATGTAATGGCGGCAAAAACCTGTCAAGAAGCTTTTCCACCCCTGCTCCTCCGACCTCTCCACGACGAACATCGGGCGATCAGTGTCCCGGACAGTCACCTCGGAGCCCTCGAATGCCAAGGCGGCTGACTCCACTAGATCGGAGTGGTTCATCAGAATCGCCGGTGACTTCACCGAGGGACAAATTATCATCGCCAGAACCGTCTCCGATGAGTATAGACACAGAAACCAGTGACAATGACGACGACGAACTAAGTGATACACGTAGCAAAAAGGTTTCATTTTCATGGAATAAACCGCTCCCAGATTCGTCATTCGCGTTTCAACAAGCCTTATATGATCTGAACTCGCGGAGGAGCTCGACCGATAGTCACCAAAGTCCGGGGGATTTAATGGTCAGGCGATCTTCATTGGTGGGCATTTTAGCAGTTCCCGATCTTAACCTAAACAGGAGGACCGATTCTGATGACAATCCATATTCTTTGGATCTCGAATTAACGTCAAACGTCGGAGATGAGAATGGAGATGACTGCAGCGAGAACAGTGAATGTAATAATAATACTGAGAAAACCGCTCAGTCGCCGAAAGAAAGTAAATCACAACACGGTCGACATTCTGTCACCAAACCACGAGTTGGAAGCGGCGTCGAGAGACCGCGCAAGAAGCACTCAACACAAGAGGCACCTAAGGTTCAATCGAATCCCGAACCATCTTCGCAGAATAACGCTCAAGAGGTACCTCAACGACGCACAAGAAAAATCGGGATCGTTAATCCAAATCCAGCAATGGTAGCATCAGCATTTGCGTCCGAGACTCAGGAACAAAAGACAAACAATCCAGGAATAATCGTCAGTTCCCCTAAAGAGGACATGTTAGCGCAGACGGCGAGAAACGTTACACGCGCGAAAGCCTCAATAAAGAAATGGCGATTTTCCGAAGGTTCGCGATCTGTCTGTAGCTTGAACCCGCCATCCGACGTATGTTCAGAAGCCTCACCAAAACTGGTCAGGAAAATTAGTGACTCCGTGTGTCCACTCACTTTTCATGACAAGACTCGCTTCAGGAGTCATCGCGATGTAGCATCGCCCATCGACATGAAGACGGTGGCCCATATTGCCAGGTGAGTAAACGTGTTGTTTCAGGGGGTGTTTTGAGAGTTTCAAGGATCATCCCTTTTTCAGCGGTGTTAACACCCCGAAACACCCGTTTTTATGGGAAATACCCTCTTTCATGTTGAAAACACCCCAACCCCCTTTGGCCGTGGAAACGTTAGCAACTTTTTGGCGGCTGGGCTGACCAAGAGAGATTTTGAACCTGGGATTTGGAATGAAAATTTGGGACCTAGGATTTGACCATGGATGAACCCCCCCCCCCCCTACCCCTTGGTAAAATAGAAAAATTCCCTTGGCAAAATGGAAATATTCCCTGAACAGATACAGAATATAATTTAGCAAAATTAAAGAAAACTCGGACAAATAAGAAATTTAGGGATTTATGAAAATTCCAAAGGTCATTACAAACTTAGAAACGTTGTGACTTCTAATCTTCTATGAGCAAAATATCAATAAATTTTCCTTTTCTTGAAAAAAAAAAGGATATTGTCAAGTGTTATTGTCTAAACAATACACGGAGTGACGAGATAAAGAAAAAAAAACAAAGAAAGTGAAAACTTAATTATATTTTGTGTAAAAAACAAATGGAACGATGTTGCCAACTTGTTATGATTGAAGTATTTGCAAATGTTACCTTTATTCATATTTACCGGATTTTCTCATTTTTCACTGACTTATTTTTCTGCTTCTATTCAAATCAATTTGCTGCCAGCTTGGAATATATCATTTTAATGAAAAAAAAAACAGATTTGGATCAGAATTTAGGCGGAAACTATTTAGGCATGTCCTATGTATACACTGTATAATGCCAGATGAAGAAATTAATATTTTCTCTGAAAAATGGGCTTTCTAATCAAAATTCATTTGAATTATATGGCTTGAAGAAAGCAATTAAACCGAATAACATTTCTTCTCTACCTGAATGAAGCTATTATCAGTTTCATTGGTTAGTTATTTGTTTCGATTTTTCTTCAATTGTTATTCTACTGATGGTTGTAACATGATTAGCTTTTACATGATTTCACTTATCAGTACAATGACAAACAATTCTTAATACCCATTCTCTTCAGGCCAAAAGTCTGCTGTACAGTAATAGCAGTTAAAGGGCAGACTTCCTAAACTCTGATCAGGTAG
Organism: Eucidaris tribuloides; assembly: GCA_001188425.1. Classification (NCBI taxonomy): domain Eukaryota; kingdom Metazoa; phylum Echinodermata; class Echinoidea; order Cidaroida; family Cidaridae; genus Eucidaris; species Eucidaris tribuloides. The sequence goes on along the minus strand of JZLH01S0004495.1, from coordinate 20,205 downwards.
GGGCGGATCTAGCTTATTGCTAAGGGGGGGGGGTGACCAAGAGGCGTTGATCCATTTTTTTCGGATTAGGGGAGGGCAAAAGTGCAAAAAGTCAACAATTTTGGGGGAAAATGAAAATTGTGTATATTTGATATTTTATGCTAAATTTAATGGTTTTGCAGTTATTTCCAAATGCTTTTTAAACATAACGTTTTTCTATGCACGTCACAGTTTCACTTGGCAGCCCAAGGGATGGGGTTCAACCCCCTAAACCTCCCGTAGATCCGCCACTGTATGGTAATGAATGGCTTGTGACTTTTGTTTTGTTTTTATTTTTTTATTTTTTATGTTTTTGTTTCTTGCTTGGTTGTTTTGTGAGGCGCCATTTCGTAATTCTCATTAACTGCACTTTTCATGGAGTGTATAATGGAATAATGTAGAAATTAAAGCTATATTTAAGGAGGGGTACAAAACATTATATACATATATTGCGATATATGTCCATGAAAGAGGTTAAGCGTAATTCTTTGAATGTTCTCACATTGAATCAGTATCAGCTGTTATAAATAAATAATAACGGTTATTTCAATGTTTATTTACCGCATACATTCCTCCTGAGGTTGATTGAGAAGTAAACAGGTGTGATGTATATGCAAAAAGGGTGCCGAACGGCCAACCAATTGATATTTACGCACTCATATGGTATTTATTTAATGACATTGCAGACTATGAGGCATAAAATGATAGCCCATAAATCTGCAGTAAGTCCACTGATACCCGTAAAAGAGTATGATGCACGAGAACTTGGATTGGCAGTGACATTATGTGACCCATATAACGTCCAGGGTTATAGCGGTCCTGGGGATACAAGTCGATGATAGGCTAGGGGGCAATAGGGTCATGCCACCTGGTGATCGACAAGTACAATGGACACACACACATGTATACACACACACACACGCACACAAACACACATACACACATACATACACACATACACACACACACGCACACACACACACACACATACACACAAATACACACACACGCATACGCATACAAACTTACACACAGACACGCAGACAAACAGATGCACGTACACACAGATACACACACAAACTCTCTCTCTCTCAGACACACATACACACACACACGCGCGCGCGCGCAAACACACAGACACACAGACACGCTCACAAACTTACACACACAGAGACACGCAAACACACACACAACTCACACACACACGCACACACACACACACATACACACAAATACACACACACGCATACGCATACAAACTTACACACAGACACGCAGACAAACAGATGCACGTACACACAGATACACACACAAACTCTCTCTCTCTCAGACACACATACACACACACGCGCGCGCGCGCGCAAACACACAGACACACAGACACGCTCACAAACTTACACACACAGAGACACGCAAACACACACACAACTCACACACAGAGAGACACACAGACACACATACATACACAAACTCTCACACAAACACACACACACTCTCACACACACACACACACACACACACACACACACACACACACACACACACACACACACACACACACACACACACACACACACACACACACACACACACACACACACACACACACACACACACACACACACACACACACACACACACACACACACACACACACACACACACACACTCAAACACAAACACACATACACACACATACAAACAAATGAAGTTTGCTCAATAGGCCAAGGGATGATACAACCATTCTCAACCCCGTGTTTTGGAGAATTAAGACACCGAATAGTTTCAAAATTATAGCATTCGTGTACTTTTGGAGTCATTCTGACAAAAACTGAGTTGAAAATTACAGCCACGCCAGTGAGGCGACGCAACGACATCACTCATATAGAAATGGGATTTATACATGGGTGCGTAATAATATACATGTACTATCACTACATGGTAGCAGAATATTATGGCGGTGCATTTTACGAGCACATTGATATGGTCCATTTGATAGCAATCCATGTCTATGCTAGGCTTATTGTAATAGTAAAAGACCAGCTTTTGCATGGCGGCATTACAATATCTTTCAATCGCTAATTCATCTCGTTGAAATCAGAAGAAGCGCATCATTGTGTAACCTTGCAGGCTTGCAACATGAAACATGATAGCTTCACAATTATCAAATTATGTGTTAGTACAGGTATAAACTGTTCTATCACACCGATTTCCATGTATATCCTTACCGTGCCGAAGTCGCGGATCTGCACCAAATAAAGTCCATACAGGTTTAAATCCTCTGATACACCACGTCAACTTCTTCAACGGCTTAACCAAAGGTTTTTCAACTGTTTTTTTTTGTATCATGAAATCCACAGGCTAACAATGATCACAGTTGAAAAAAATATGTGAGCTACGTAATCCTCCAAGCCCCATAAGTGTCTTTGATATGGTCTAAAAATGAAGCCCTGAAAATATCAAAATGATTATTTAGTGCTTTAAACAAGAGGAAATCGTAAGTTGACCAGATTTACCAGCCCATTTCCTTCCATAGACTTACTGTGTGTAGATCTAGGCTATTTTGTACTCCACCCGAGCACTAATTGTTTATTCATTCATGTCTTGTCAGTGGCAGCATAAATTTCCAAACTTTTGTATTCTGTGGTGTTTATTTGTCCATTCAAACACTACTATGTAACTCAGATAGCCAAGTTTGACATTTTTTCTTTATTTTAAGCTCCACAATGTTAGCCTATGTCTTCAACGTGATGAATTAGTTGACGTTACAAAAACACATTATTAGTTGTTTCGCTGATATTCCCCAAATCCTTCGTCCGTAGAGACAGAACGCATGCATGTATTTGTGTTCTACGGTAATTATGTAATCCTAAAAATCCTAAAAGGTTATCACTTCGAATGAGTGATAATACAGTGCAGTCTTTAAAACTTACATTCATACGGAAGAGAAATTCATATCATACAGGTCAAGCAGGTGAAATCGCACATAAAAATGCTCTCATAATAATATTCCCCATTATCCGATTTATATCAAATAGTGACCCCGGTAGACACAGCGGTAGGTGTGTTTTTAAGGGCAGCGCGTTGGTAAGGTCTATATGCTTGGGGTTTCGTGATAGAAAAATCGACCTTGAAATATGCGAGTCGTCATTATTGATTCTTACGCCTACATTTGTACAAAAGAAGACGTACAAATAAAGTTTCAAGGTCAATGAATCTTGAATTGAAAACGCGATTAATTTGATCTTTTAGGATTATATTTTCAGGCTTTCTTTTGTAAACAATTCCACTCAAAATATCTGTATGAATTGGTATGTTTGCTTGACCTTTTTTTCATTTTATTTCTTTTTCAGTTTATATTTTGCAATGAATATCGGACTATTCAAATTCTACATGTTCACTTTACAAAAACTACTGTATATACAAGAAAAGGGTCACCCTTGAAGAGCTTTCAAATGAAAATCGCTAAGGAAGGAGATTATTAATGCGTGGTATCTTTTATACAAAAACGTGCAAAATAGCAAAAATGGGATTGGTGGTAGCCGTGACATCAGAAACTAAACATTTTATACCTCATTAATCAGCATTATTTTGTCACGTTTTGAGTGATTCTTTTAAAGGGAAAGTTTATTCATAGCAAATTTGACATAAAACAGAACTATTGCGCTCCATAGTATTTACCGAAAAGAGGCGTTTAGGAAAGAAGAGTTATACGTTGCCCTCAACGAGTTTCAATAAAAGATATGTAGTGTAACTAGGAGGAAGGGAATATTGATTATGCCCTGCATACAATTAAATCTTCAGTGATTAAACTTTATGCAAAAGCAAGATTTAAAGATCAATAATGGCATTTATTTGCACGCCGTCTAAATGGCTTATCAAGGGAATGGGCAAACATCTGAAGTAATGGTCCGATATCTCATACATTTCGGTAGAAAACTGACCGTTTAATTTTGGAAGAAAAATACATAACCGACATGTGTTACGTTCGAGTTATCCCGAATGGAACAGCATCAGACTACCGCTATTATAATTGCCAGAAGAAAATCATTTCAATGTATAGTGAGTGATAGGTTGGAAACAATTTTGTCTCTCCAACTTAACTACTGGAATAATGTGCTTATAAGTATAGGAATTACTGCGTCTGGGGCCAACTGCATAATATTTTAACCGGAGAAAACTCTGGCTAGTTTAAACAGAATGTTTTCCTTTGGGAAAATTCATGGGTAAAATCACACGAACCAGAGTTTTCTTGTTTAACCAGAGAAAGTTTTCAGGTTACAGTTTTATGCAATCGGCTTCTGATTTCTCATGCTACAATTTGTCTTCGCAACCGTCCTGATAAAGCTTCAGAAACTTGAAAAAATGTGTGAACACGAGTTTAGTTTGAGGGATATGACACTCATTCCATAACACATGTGTTGAAGACGTGATTATCTTACGAAACTACATATAAACTATATATTGGTTGCAGCAATTACCGTGTCATGTAGTATTTGTTTTCTTCATTTTTTTTGGGCAGATTTATCACAGCGGCAGCGGCATCATCGGTAGCCCCAGGACTTAACAAGAACCAGCAGCTGCTCCCGCAAGAGTCCACCCGCCTACCGGTCCTCGATCCGGCGGGTCGCCTGCTCCAGCGGCGGCGTGACGACGCCATGAGGCTCGTCAAAGTGGCCGTCGACCAGGACACGGCAGGGGACGACAGTTCGGATGTCTACAGCTGGGACGAGCTGCGGGATTGCCGCTATCTGAGAAGTAACAGGACTCGCCGAGGGTCGAGGAGAAACAGTTTGCTGGGATTCAATGAAATTTGAGAGCGCCAAATAATGATGAAGCGTGACGTCAGGCAATCGTTTAAACCACTAGGAGACTTTCTACATCGAATTTTAACAAACAGTGTGCGCAGCTGCCAATCTGAACGTGTAGAAGGAGAAAATGGTTCGAAAATGGACATCCGTGATTTGCTAATGCCGAGGATTCATCAAACTTGGCCAGGACTACGAATCAATGTCTCATGTTTGTGACATTACGTAATATTTGTAAATACTGTAATAAAACGTACATCAGTATGAATGTGTCATTATGTTAATGTGTCAATAGTATTCGGGCTGCAAGATAATCCTTCCATGTTTTATCCACCGCTTGATGATGCAGTAGTGACAGTATGGATTATTAACATTGTCCATGTTAAACTCTAATTGGCTTACAAAGTGCAAACGAGAAAAAAAAATAATGAGGGAATCTCACCCCTCCTCTTTTCCCAGTTGGGTAATGAGGACAAACCTGGGAGGAGGCAGGCATAAAAACAAAAAACAAACAAAACAAAAACAAAACAAAAAACAGGTATATTACGAGTGGCGCAATGAACAATGAACACGTTTTGAAGGACGGACTCACGCCACGTCGAAAAAAATATAATCTCCGGTTTTTGTTTTTATGTTGTTTTTTGAACACGTGTACGAGTTCCATATGATTATATTAGAATTTGTAGATCTTTTGCCAAAGAGTCGGCCTTGTTTCATAATATCGTAACACTTACATGTATCAGTATTCCGTCCTTTAACATAATTTGGGGCCATTGCCCCTCGATCCCATCTGTACTGTTTCTGCCCTCCCGAATGTATATGCTAAATATTCCCTATTACTCATGGAATTTTCAAAACGATTTCTAAGGTAATGGACTACCGCATTTTGGACTGTTTTATTTATTTTTGCTGGTCTTCAATGCCTTGCGCAATGTGCTATACCCACATGGCAGGGGCGTCGAACCAGCGAAAAAGAAAGGGGGGGGGGGTCTGGGTCATTTGCCGCCATGAAAAATATTAGCGGCAAACATATCGATTTAACCCCCCCCCATCCAATTGATTCTTGACATTTAAAAAAAATCATAAAACGTAATGCCAGAATACATGCGTTTGAAAAGCAGCGTAAGGCAATACAAAACTATTAAACGTAACATAAACATAAAATACCACTGAACATACACAATATTACATTTTTCGGAGCGCTCTCCAGGGTGCAGCGCGCAGAATTTTTGTGATATTTTTCTTTCTTTCTTCACCCTAAAAATCGATCGACACCCCTGCTACATGAACCACTGTCGATTAGAAAACTTTGAAGTGTACTGAAAGGAGAATTACAAGCTGACGTAGTAACATTGGGGAAAAACATAACTGAAAGTTTGAGAAAACTCGGGCAATAACGAAATAAGTCTACAGCTTTTAATTGTAGTGATCATTACAACATTTTGTTTGTGAGGAATCCACCATTTTCTTTTTACACAAAATGTCACACAAACTTTACATTCTCTTGAAAAATGTATGCTTCATTTCTGTATTCCAGAGTATGTTTAGTCTTACATTTTTTCTAATGGTTTCCTGTATAAGGTGTGCTTACCAGGCATTCGGGAAAAATGAAAAAAAAAAATAGTGATATATATTGTGTACGAAATAAATAGAGTGTTGCTCACATTGAAAGTCACAACGTGGTCAATTTTGTAATGATCTTTAGTTTAAAAGAAATTATATCTTTGTACTTATGTTTCTGATTTTCTCAAACTTTCATTGATTTATTCCTATGTTTTTCGATTTTGGTTAGAAATATTTTGTCAGAATGGAATTTCTCTTTAACTAAGCAAGAAACACCGGTGATTTCTTGCTTCTCAAATAAAACAATCAACAATTCACTGAAATCAATCAAGTAATTAAGAAAGTGTGGATTTTTGACATTTGTGATTATTACACTAATAATAACAATATGAAACTTAATGCCCAAAAATGTAATTACACAATTATGCAATGTATTTTTTGAAAGATCTTTATACAATACAATACAATACAATATAATTATTTTTATAGCGCTATACACGCATTCGTTTCATAGCGCTTAAACAACTCATAACATATCAATACAATACTACATATAAATCAAGTATTAAATCGAAAATTATTACAAACAAAAACGATAACATTAAGTATGCAAAAATTATTACAAACAAAACTATAACATTAAGTATGCGAAAATTATTAACATCATTATTTATTAAACAGGTGGGTCTTTAATGATTTTTTGAAAATATCGATTATAGGCGTTGTAAATAAAAAAAATATCTACATTCACATGGCCGAATAAGATATCTAAGCACATATTTTAATTCGTGAAGAATTAAAACATGTACATATAATTTTATACTGAATAGTTTTAAGTGTGTATATTTTGTGTGTGTTTTTGTGTGTGCGTGTTTGTGTGTGCGTATGTGTGTATTTGTATGTATGCGTGCGTGCGTGTGTGTGCGCCTGTGTGTGTGTACGCGTGCGTGTGTGTGAATGTGTGAAATTTCTTGCACGATGCTTACGGAGTGTTGCTTGTATATCAAAATATGACCGTAATACCGATTTAACATTCATGTATAAAAGTGACTGGGTATAAGTTTCAAAGACTGTCATCATACGTGTGTGTGTGTGTGTGTGTGTGTGGTGGTGGTGGTGGTGGTGGTGGTGGTGGTGTGTGTGTGTGTGTGTGTGTGTGTGTGTGTGTGTGTGTGTGTGTGTGTGTGTGTGTGTGTGTGTGTGTGTGTGTGTGTGTGTGTGTGTGTGTGTGTGTGATTTTCGTTTAGGTGTAGTTCGAAAGCAAACTATATTATTTTCCACTTATTAATAACTGCACTTTGACAAAATACCACTGACAAAGACATCAATGGATAAAACTCGAAGCAAAAAGGTAAAGTAAACAGTTCAACATATTCAAGATTTATTACCATAAGTTTCAACTAAATTTACTTTGAAGAAACAAGCTGACGGTTTATAACGGAATTGAATAAATAATGTACATAATTATCAATAGTATTATTTCCTCCAACAAACGCTATAAATGAATACTTGATATTTGCAGGGAGTTTTTTTATTTACTTGGGATAGAGCAAATTAAAACAAATGGAGATTCTCTGTATATATGAAGCGTTGTGTTCTTTGTTGAATATGTTAAATGGTCACATGAACCCTTTTCACGATTTTCAGGTTTAGCTCGGGCAGGATATCCTCCTCCTCAAAGGGAGAAGGAGCCAGTAACTAACAGGCATAAGTTAAAAAAAAAATGACATTGTGAGTATTGTGCGAATTATGGTACATATTGATAAAGACAGCCTAAATAAGGGGTACTGTGTAATAGTCACCCTCAGTAAGGCCCTATAAATTAGTTAATTTGTGTTTATTTTACGTCTTTGCAAGTTTTACCCGATTCAAACAGTGCATACATTACCACGGCGCCACTAACACACGTCGGGTGGCATGCATCGGTCACGCATGGTCAGCTGCAGTCCTGTGCACAGGCGATCTGATTGGTTGGCAAGAACTAAAATATTTTCTTAACTTATGCCTGTTAGTTGCTGGCTCCTTCTCCCTTTAAATACCATATCTAGTGCCGGGCTTTCCAGTCCATTGCCAGTCTCAGAAGCTCAATAGATGTGGTACTTGAGGAGGGGGAGAATATAGCCTAAGCTCCAGTGAGAAAAATATTTACATCACCGTTGTCTGTAAACTCTTTTTTTTTACCCTATACCCACCCCTCCCCATGAAGGTCGCATATCACAAATTGAGAGGCGCAATGCCTACCGGGAAGGCAGTACAATGATGAGGTCATTGCCTGGATGCACTAAAAAAATCTTTAAAAATAAGCAGAGTGGAAAATTACCCATTTTGTGCTCTGATATATTAAGCGAGATATAGCTATCTTACAGTGTGTGCACAAGTTGAGGAAATACGAGGTTGTAGTATTTTTAGTGATTTTTAGTGCAATGTTACAAGTGCTATTTTGGGCATTTAGCAGAGGTTCTGCATGGTTAGTCTTTGAACGAGGCGCTTAACTTTTTTTAGAGCTGGAAAACATCACAAATCATGTTTTTATTGGAAAGCAGACAAATTTCCCTTCACCTGCTTTCGATTTAAGAAAAATCTGCCCGTTTCGATTAAATTTTGAGAGTGCTTTGAAGTTGCTTGATTTAACATAGGTTTGTATGGGCCCCTGGAAAGGTGCCGTGTACCCTGAAACAGGAAGAGGACCGATAGGGCAATGTCCTAAATGGGGAATATTTGAGTGATTTTTTTAGATCCAGTTCTGGTCATTCGACACAAGTCAGTTTCGGGCATGATAGGAATCGGACAATCCAATTAGGCTTATTGAAACGTATAGGCAGTGGTGTTCGACGTCGTCTTTTGAGAATGAATATCGCTGAAACTAGAGTTGGTAAAATGATATAATATGATAAGTTTTATATTAATCAGCCACAAAATCCAACTAGATCGCTCAAACATCAATCTACACGTGAATGTTCCCTATTTCACCTTTTAAAATAATACCAGAGTCATAAGGGTATTGGTTTATTATAAGTTAATGTATAAATTTTCCCTCTTTAGATTCAAAAGAAAATAAAAACTAAATCCTTTTCAGGTCAACCATGACAATATCTGTACCCCATTTTGGGTCAGTCATGGTAGTTGTACTCGTCACTCCTGACTGACGTCAGAAACCATGATATGATCTATTCATACTTCCATACTGGGTATGGATATAAACCAGCAATGAAGTTGTAGTAATTCACCATATCGTCATCAATCCACCATAATTATTACGAGCACTTGTATTTGAACCCAGGTGCGGCGCCAGGGTAAATTCTTAAGCCGCGTTTACACTATGTTGCCTTGCAGATGCTGCGTGGCCTGCAGTTTGCGCTTCCTTCCTAAAGGTCGTTTACACTTAGTGTTCCCTTGGTGGGGCACGGAACCACGGTTTCAGGACGTGTGACAAGGACGCGCGCAAGTGGGAAGGGATGACTGTGAGGGACTAGCGCTGGACGGGGACGGTGGTGGTGCACGTGGAACGGGGTGGCGTGCACAGTCCGTGGCCGTGGTCGGGATGCCGAGTCCAGATTGTTGTCGACGCTGATCATAGAGTATTGCTGCACGGTGAGGGTAGTGGTAGTCACGTCAACATCGGTGATGCTGGGGTTAGAGGTGGATGAAAATAGTAGTAGGCCGTGGCAACGTAGTTGGAAGGACGCCAATAAATCGACAGTACTTTCAGGGCCGTAACAGGCACTTGGAGCGGTCGGTCCAGTAGCGGGGTGTTCTATCGTGTTAGGTCGTTACACGGTTGATTCGTGTTTCAGCGGTGGCCTGAAAGACGTGGTTCGCCGTAGTGTCCGCATGGAAGGGGCACTAGTGTAAAAGCCGGGGGCTTATAGAATGGTTTACGTCCTGTTGTACGATTCTGGACCTGTGGTTCAATATTACATTATTGTGCCTGGAACGTGCGTAATAATGATATGGGGGTATTGAATGGACGATAGTTGGTGAATTATAAACTTCATTGCTGTGTTTTATCCTACCCAGTATGGAAGTATGAATAGATCATATCATGGGATTTTGAAGTCTCGCGTTGATGTCAGGGGGAGTGGCACGAGGGTACATATCCTACATGTGGAATAGAGCTCAAATTGGGTGATGGTGGAGAGTCCGGATCACGGATATTGTCAATTGGGTTGACTGAAAAGGATTTAGTTTTTATTTTATGTTTTGTAATCTAGAGGGAAAATTTAGGTTAACATTAACTTATAACTTAAGTCTGGACAATACTTATGACTCTGGGTATGATTTGATAAAAGCGTTGAAATAGGGGAACTGGATGTGGGAGGAGGGAACATTCAAGCGGTGCTGTAGGTGGATGTTTGGAACGCGAGGTGGGGCGTGTTAGTTGTGAGATATTTGGTTGTGGAGTACTGTGGATTATAGTATTAAACTATTATATTGTATATTAGGGGTTTGGACGATGATGTTTCTTCATGGGTCAAGAATATGTGCATTAGGCTGAATGGAGCGATAGGCTGTAGTTTACAGCCTTAGGGCGGTGGTGACTAATAACGTGTTCAATGAGGGGAGCGTATTGGATTGTTGGGGGACTGGGGGAAATGGTGACTATGCGATAGGGTGCGGAACAGTGGACTTTGATTGTTGTCTGGAAGGAATGACGCGTAAAGATAGGGAGGGGATACTCTCGGATGTGGA
>JZLH01S0004488.1:10480-27912 GCA_001188425.1 Eucidaris tribuloides | reverse complement strand
CGGCAACTTTACAAGTTCAGTGATTATTTATTTTCATACAGCTGTAAATATGAATATTTATTTTGGTGATTTTGATGCAGTTGTAGTTGTATTTAGGTTGAAAGTTTACACTACAAATATCAATCAGAAACCAATTTAAATATCCATGCCCAGACCAAGCTCTGGCAATGTATTTACCAAGCAAAAGGCTCTAAGTCCTTTATTCCTGAAAACGAATTATTATTCTCTGCACATTGGCCAAAAACATGTTTAGTTACAGAATACAATTTGGCATTAAATTGCACATTAATATCCAACATTACGTGCTTTAGTTTCATTTTCCCATGGACAGGTGTACAAACACCGGCAAAGAAATGCCCTTGCAAGCTCTTCAAATACGGATATCGATAACGGACATCACTGAATGCTAGTACTGTATTTTCATAATGTAGCCGATCAAACTTTAGAGTTGGCCGAATATATTTCAGACTGATGGGTGGATTTTGTATCATCGTTGCTGAAGAGTGATGATCGTTTTGTGGTCGAACCTGTGACCATATCTTTGATGGCCTGACGGAATTCCGGGTAACGAGCTGTATAGATGATAGGATTAGCACAGGAATTCATAAAGGCCAGGACCACCATCGCGCGATAGACCGGGCTGTACAGGAGTGATGGGTGAACGAAGCCTAAATTGAAGGCCAAGAAAGCGGCTTGGTCTGGACCCCAACATAGTAAGAATATGAGGACCACGATGAAGAGCATTTTAATGACACGCTTCTTGGCAAGGATCAGAAGATATGTGGGACTGGACCGGTCGCTTCGTTTGATGTCTTCGCTGAAGCGCATGGACTCGCGATGGAGTGCCAGAGCCGTTAGCGACTGGGCTATGAGCATAACACCCGCTGGGATAACGAATTCGATCAAAAATACGAAGGTCCCGACGCACTTTTGAGCTAGTGGGGAGGGAAACTGAACAACGCATGTGTTATATGCTGCAAACCCCGCCACAAACTGGTACGTATTGGTTAAAAACGCAGCAAGCCAAATAATTGTGATGTAGCAATACGTACGTCTCACGGTGAAAATCCGTTTGAAATAAAACGGATACGCTATGGCAATGTAACGTTCAACGGAAATCCCTGCAAGAGTGAATATGGACGCGACAACCGATATCCACATGATGAGCGAAGGGTGGATCACCTTACAGTAACACTGGGCAAGTGACGTTTCGGGGAGGGAGGCTATCTGGGGGTGGGGTATCAAGAATACGGATGTCACGAAATCAGCGAACGCCAAAGCCCCTACTAACGTATCGGTGGAGCGACGCATGGACCTGCGCTGGAACAGGACCAGAAGTACTAGCAGATTCCCGCCGATGCCCAGAATTGAAGATATCAGCTGCAGAATCGACCACCAAGTCCAGACCATTCGATGCCACGTCCAGGGAACTTCACTTCTGCTGCTAATGGTGCTCCACATCGTTTCATTTGTAACAGCTGGTGATATCTGACCAGGCTCTGGGTCCATGAGTTGGTCATCAGTGGTTTGAAGTGAACCCTCAACGGTTGTCATCGGCCAAGTGGTACTTCTTTGCATCCCCATCCCTTCTCTACGTTGTATGATGATTAGTAATATGATACATACGCGTGACATGGGCATTTCTCTTGTTTTTGTAGTCTGGACCTGTGTTAAAAAATAATAATTGCAACATTGATAACAATAACAATAATGATAACAAAAGCGATGATGATAAGGAAACGGAAAAGTAAGAAGAAGAAAATGAAGAAGGAAGAAGTACAAGAAGAAAGAAAGAAGAGAAGATAGAAGAAGAAGAAGAAGAAGAAGAAGAAGAAGAAGAAGAAGAAGAATGAGAAGGAGGAGAAGGAGAAATGAAGAAATAATAGTAGTTGTAATAAAACTAATAATAATAATTGTAATAATAAAAATAATATTAATATTAATATTAATATTAATAACTACAGTAATGATAATATTGACAGGAACATAAGAATACACAAATGCTTCTTCTTTCGTATGAGGCAGCATCAGATAGAGTCTCTAAAGGGTCCGGCTCGCCCACGGATAACCTCAATGGGGTACTATCAGCGCACCGGTTCGCCGAAAAGACAATTAATGCCAGATTTTTTACTCGAATAATAAACATCACTGATATTCCTACCAATGATATTTTCGTAAAATGAAGACAAATAGAAACAACTTTATGATATGAGTTAAACTGTCTTGTCTCCATAGCATTTGGAAATTGAAAAGAAATTATATATTTTCGAAAGGTCTCCGGGTTAAAACATATAGATGTTTAGCCCAGCACCCAAAGTGTTAACCACCTCGTGGTGGCAGGGTTGGGTTCGTTGTGGTTCGAGTCTTTGGGAGGTCGTAGTTCTGGGCACTCTGTCAGGATGTGTTGAGCCGTCTGTTCTGGTGCACCACACTGACAGTGGTTGAAGTATGTAGGCCCCACTGGTGCATAGCTGACTTGAAACCATCCACAAACTGGCAAACACCAGTCCGAATCCGATTAAGTGATGCTGACTGCCTGCCAGGAAGGTTTGAACCTGGAGGGAGAGTCGTCTTGCAATGGTTTTAAGCCATTACGCAAAAGATTTCAAACATGTTAAATGTTGAATTCCTTGATATTTTATTTTGAATATGCTATGTTCATCTGTGTTGTAAATACTCCTAAGGTTGATTTCGGCACATTGTGAAATATATTTGTGACTTGTCACCACGATACCCTGATAAAGTGGCACAAGCCAAAGGTAAGGAAAGTGTCAAATATCATAATTATGATATAAAGTATGAAAGTGAAATGTCCTCAAAATCAAAAGTTTTGTGTTCTTCACATGTTGCAAAAGTTGAATATTTATATTTTCAACCCAAAGTATTTTCCTTTCTTTGTTTATATTTCATAAGATGTACGATTTTATCGTGATCAAAGTTCACATTCATTATTGTTATAAAACTATCCGCAATAACACGTCATAGTTGTACAGATTTAAAACTACTGGCTAACATTTACCACGGTTAAAAAAAAAATGTGAGTCACAAAATCCTCCCTGCTCCAAGTGTATTTGATAAGGTCTAAAAATGAATCCCTGAAAAATATTTGTATTCTCAAAATTATCATTTAGTGCTTTAAAAAAGTGAAAATCGTAAGTTGACCGGATTGAACTGCCTATTTCCTCCCATAGACTTACTGTGTGTAAATCTAGGCTATTTTGTATTCGGCCAGAGTAATAATTGTTTATTCATTCATATCTTGCCAGTGACAGCATAACTTTCCAAACTTTTGTATTTTAGGGTGTTTATTTGTCCATTTGAACACTACTATGTAGCTCAGATATCAACGTTTGACATTTCTTTTTAAATTGAAGCTCCACAATGTCAGCCTATCACTTTAAACCAAGTGTGTGTACAGGTGCATTTCAAGATTAGGGCATGCAATTGGCTTACATGTGCATGTTTTGCATAAATCAGATTCGTGATGGACACATTCGATACGCCTCTTCCCATCAGAATTAAATGATACTGCACATGCAATCAATCCTCTCTAAAATAAGGATGCGTATCAGTTAATTGTTCAGACTTTACTGGACACAAACCCTGATACTTCTCCTTAAGTGAAATTCTTGAGACCTTTTCATGGTTCATATAAAGACAACAGTACGATTTGTAAGCCTTACTTTGGTCCATTGCATATTTCATAACTAGTCATATACTACTTATCTCAAAACAAAGATACCGATCACAAGCGCCCAATGTTATCATATACTAAAACTGTCAATGCAAGGACATTTGTTTTAAATTTATGTTAAGTGGCTTTATGCTGAATGTTTTTATCTGTTCTTCACCGTCGCCAAAGCAACAAAGGCTCTGATACCTTCCCGCCAATTGCAAATTGACAACGGAGTTTTGATAGATTTACAAATGGGGTTCTGCTACCTTCCAGCTAAATGGAAATTGACAATAGAGTTGTAATATGTGTAATACAATTTAGTCACCGTTAAGTGTTCCGCATCCATTGGCAATCAAAAATGCATTACTGCCAATCAGCTGATGACCTAAGACCATTCAATATTAAACGTTTTTGTCGAATTAGTCGTCCTTATGGATGTATCGTCAATGGCAATGTAAATTATGGATGGAGAAAACGATGATGGTGATTTTTAATTTCAATTATTTCTTTACTGAATTGTAGTGAAAGAAAAATCTGTTCAACGTACAATAGAGAATAGAGAAAACGATAATGGTGGTTTTTTTTATTATTCCTTTACTGAATTGTAGTGAAAAAAACTGTTCAACTTACAATAGTTGTCATCTCTCCTCAAGTAAAAAAAAACCCCACAATAATAATTTGTTAATCAAGCGGTTGTTTTGACATTATGAGAAGATTACAGTGGGAAGGTGAAAGTGGGGCATCATTTTACAAACGCAGATAATAGTTAAGCATTTATAAACAGTGTGTCCCAGAAAAAAGGAAACCGGATTTCATGACAAAAAATATTCTAATGAATAATTTCTTCAATGAATTAGGTATCATTGTAAAGCTCTGTTCCTCTTCTTTCATTTGATACATAACTTATTATTCATCGTTCATGCATTATGAAATTAAAACAATGGATATTGGTGCTACCAAAATTTCATTTGCACGCGAAAACTCCATCTTTGAGTACATTTTCATGGTATTAAATGTAATCATTTTTAAGAAACAAAAGCATGCCATAAAAAACATAATTTCTTCTTTAATCTGACACCTCATGCGTAAAAATGAATAATGTATGACGAAGAACAAGTAAAATTAAAACATGCCTGTTTTAGCGTGATTTTTAGAATGAATGCATTTTGAGCAATTCGAAGCGAGCAAAATAAAAAGGTTTACGCACGGTTGACTTCACACAATATCTCGTTTGGGGCACAACAATAGGCTCCGAATCATGTCCGCAAGGTAATTTCTTGGTTGCTGGCTGCCAAATCCTGAAAACAGGGTTAATGAATGCATTTTGGAACATTTCTGAAAACAAGCATCTTTTCAAATTGTCTTTTCGCACTGATGCATCGCCTATTTTTCACAAATGTGGTATCAAATGAAAGAAGATAAAATTGGCTTTTTAATGATGTCCTTCAATGTCGAAGATATTCTGAATACATTCAAGTATAACAGTTTGAATTTCAAATTTGCTCGTGCAAATGATTTTAGGACTGTGTCCCTTCTTATTGTCTTTGCTCAGCCATGCGTGAATGAGAATCTCTCTGACCGGTATCAAATTAAAGAAGAGAAAATATGCCTTCAAACCATGTACGATTCTCTTTTCATATGTGTTATTTAGATATAAAAAAATATCTTCATCAATCTCGGTTTAATTTTTTCTGGGACGCACTGTATAATAATATCGGCATTATTCTTCAATAAATCGACAATGTAGGCCCTAGCTGACGCATTTTTTTCAATATCAACTATCCGCTATTGACACCGGAGGAAAGTCAATGTTTATGATTTTCTTACAACATTTAGTGTTTGAGTTTGAGAAAAGACTTGCATATTTTACATTAACACATTAGTTAATGCGGAATAATCATGAGTTTCATCATTTCGTCATAATTTTATCTAGGATGGTACAGATGTATGCTTGTGTATTGCGGAGAGGTCGGGGTCATCACTCGTCAAAAATATTCCACGTTGCCCAGAAATTGATAGGATTGATTTTTGTTCTGTCAGTCGTATAGAGTTACATTACTGGCTAAAGTTATGAAGGTGGATTTATTATGGATGATAAAATACTTTTCAACTACTCAGAAGTACTTTACGTGTCATTTCTCACCATGCGTTTTCCTGAGAATCAAGATTCACTTTTTACGACTGATGATAGACAGAGCAATATCAATAGGGAATACATAATATTCTTCAATGAAGTATGGGGTATTTGTAATTACAGATAAACGTGTTCGATGCGCGGTAAAAATATTTAGAAAGGTAGACATTTTTCATTTTACATTTGGAAAAACGCATTTCTAGCCTTATAATTCTTTATAGACGGAAGAGAATATGTTTGTATATTGCGAGGAGCAGGGGCCATGATAAGTCAAAATTATTTCTCGTTGTCCAGAAATTGATAAGATGTATTGCAATGTGCAGCTGATGACAAAATGAAGGAGTCAAACAATTCACAATAAAATTTTGAATCAATCAGACTGCAAAAATTTACTTATTTTCAGCTGTACAATTCCTTTAGAACATAGTGCATAGGCAAAGCCATAGCTAGTCACGACCAACAGGCATAATGGAATTTCCCCTGTAAAATTTCAGTTCCATGCTGCACGCAAATTAAAATTTCATACTCAAGCATATCAATTTCTAAGCGATCTTTTACTTTCTTCATGGTCTAGAGTTTTGCAACACAAAGGTAAACTGGAACTAAAACCGTCGTTTTTGGCACATTTTTTGCCATTGTAACAAATCTACAAACTTGATATACTATTGAAACGAGATTTATGATAATCAAAGGTTTTTTTCTTTAAGGTTAGATCAAAATATGTGACCGAAGTCAATGTTAGGACGGGAATTGAGTCTAAAGACTTCCTTTTTGGTAAAAAAAAAAAATGTCGTGGAAGATTCCCGTTTTTTCTTATTTTTCTGTCTTTGCCGCTTCATAAAATGAAAGTGCGAGATCTATAAATATATTGAAGATGAGGATATGTAGCGGAAAGTTTGAGGATTCTAAAAATGTAAAATTGAAATTTTATTGGGTAGGAGAAAGCCCACGGAATTGGCAAAAACCAATCGCAGACACCATTTTCTCTCAGGATTCTGACTTTCACAGTAGGCTAGAAATTAACGCAGTCTTTATTATTATGCGTTCGAGTGTGAATGTAAACAATAGACAAGCTCCTACACAGCGCGGCATGAGAGCAATAGTGCATGACCAGTGCGTATATAACCTCGTATTTTTCTGCCCAAAACAGGAGCGTTTTGTGTGATAAAGAAATTGATATGTATGTGAAGCATACAAATTTCTGACGTGTTAATATTTATATATGGTGAAAACATCTGCTGGGGGTCAATAGCAAAAGCACTATAATCGCAGAACGGGGCAGATACCCAATACTTATCAAAATAATACAACATACCCTGACTTACTGATTAAGGATGTGAGAAGATAATGAAGATGCGCTACTGTGTGACGCATACAAAACTAACCAAGAACTCTGTAAAGAAAGTGAAACATTTTGGCTACTGAAAACACAGGAAATAATAAAAGCTTTAGAATCAATTAGGAAATCCGATAATCTAACTCCTGAAAATATTAATCCAACAGAGAAAAAATTCTTTGTAACAATAAACTAAAGGAAAATTTTGATTAACAATTTAACTCCGACCTTTTTAATGACGGGACAAATGGGAAAGGGAATAAACTAAGAACTTACAGAAAATTTAAAACCACAATTAATTAAGAAAATTATGTATGTTAATTTATCAAAGATAAGACCGGTGGGCCGATAGTACCTCATTTAGCTTATCGTTTGGCAAGCCGGTGCGCCGTTAGCACTTAAAGTGTTAAATCCCAGATTATAACGACATTAAAAAACAAGAAAGAAAGGTTCGGAAAATAAAATTACTTACGTGTAATTGTATCATCGGGCGACAGCTCTTGCCTTTGGTTCTTTGATGTCCAATTTAAGCCCTGGTTGCTTGTTATGACAAAATGTGATGATATTGGTGTTGCGCATCAACTGTCAGGCTCAAACGATTTTCATTTGCATTTATAGAACACATCTCTGACATTTTGGATAATGCGCATGAGCGAAAATTCCTTACTACTGACCAGTGAGGGCAACTCGCCCGAAAAGGGGGTCCCCCGAAAGGGGTATATATTACGTGTGTGAAAGGATCTCACAGCACGAACACTGCACGCACACTGTTATTGTACACTTACTTTACGTGCGAACGTTGTGCGCGGGTACTGACGCTGCGCTCCTTAGCAAGAACGCCCGAGCTTTGGCACACTTATTTCTTATTTTGGCATCGTTTTGACGGAAACATAGTAATCTTTGGTCTATTTTGAAGAGACTAACCGAGGGAAATTAGAATTTCCCGAGGCGTTTTGAAGGAATTTGAATAAATGTGAAGATACAGACCTGTACGCGCTGCTTTGAAACGGCTGGTAGACTCGTATCTAGTCTGTTCAATGAGTCCGTAGATGTATACACGTCCGTAGTGTACTATGCATGACGGCGGTGAATGAACGTTGTGTATGTGCCAGTGTACGTGTGCAGCGACCGTGGTATGCGTGTTATACATGTATAGGCCTATTGTGTCGTGCGTGGAATGATAACGATTCGTTGATTACAAAATCCTCCGGTTTCTCTCTAGATTTGCGGTGCTTAAATTTATATGTATTGACATGAAGGTAAGAGTGAGATTTCGCTAAATGTATTCTTCACTGACTTTAATTGCGTGTAGAATTTGCATGTTTGTGCAGCTTGGAATTACAAGTTTGAAATGGAGTCCATTATGCCAGTCGGTCGTGACTGCTATGTCTAACGTTATGTGTATGCAGTCATGATATGCTGCGAACGTAAATTACGAGTTCGAGCGAGCTCGTCTAGAACACAGTGCATAGGCAAAACGTGAGCCATAGCTCGTCACAACCAACAGGCATAATATAATTTCCACAGCAAACCCCAGCTGCAAGGTCCAAGCCAGATTTCACACTCAAGAATCAAGCATGTGAAGCATACAAATCTCACTCTTACTTGTGTGGTCTATGTTCCATTCCTACAACAAGAATAAGCCTATACTATTTTACATAGAATTACTATTTCACTTCTTTCATGTAAAAGTTATACCAAATTCCTGGTTCCTCCAGTGTTAGGCCTATAATTAACATTATATATTTTTTACCCGAATGGGAAGCCTTGATTCGTATGACAACGAGATAATATAGTTTGTTCTACACGAGCTTTACTATGCATAACGTGTGCGTTGCAAGGGTACACGGGCATGCGAAATCCACGCATAAAACGGCTGAAATTTATCTAATAGGAGCGGTGACTTGCTCGGGCTGGTGTGAAATTTGATATCGGATTTCACGATCGGCGTCAAATATACCCCATTTGAGGGATCCCCTCTTCGGGCGATTTGCCCTCACTGCTGACCTATGACAGCATACAATGCATTACCGTGTTTCCGTCCCTTTGTTGTGCATGTAGTAAACGTGTATGCATTTTCCTTGGGGACATTACATACGCTTAGCAATAAGCCTTGTGTACACGCAGCATCAAAGTATTTATTTCAATGATTGAATTCATAATTCAAAATTGATGGTTGGTTTGATAGTAACTTTACCTTGAATTCAGGAGCCAGTTTTGAATTCCAGCGTCCGAGGGCTTAACAAAAGGATGGATACGATAAAATATTCAATTGTGGTCAATTTGTGGATTAGAATTTGTGAGAGAGTGCTGCTTAATAATAGGCCCCGCAAACCAATGTACCGCAAAAGACTGACGACCTATTTGTAAAATTGAACTGAAATATTGAAAATTGAAGTTATTAATTCATTCATTTATTGATTTAGAAATCACTATGGGTATCTCAAATGTCTTCAAGTGACCTCAAGACTTTAGAATCCATTGCACCGTCTCTATATGGGGTTCATAATTTGTCTCGCACTGCGATAAGTACAGATGGTCATCTTTACTTCTGGTATCGCAAAAAACAAAGTTAGACAATCAATTCAATATGAAATTGGTGAAATGCACGAAAAAATAATAATTTGGAAGGTGGGAAATTGAGTTACGAGGTTTTTGCACTAGATCCTAAAATGAGATACTAGGTTTCGGAAAAGATTCATTTTGATATCATTTTTTGAATATGTAACTCATGTGGTTATTAGAAGATTAATTACACCTTAAAACTCGCATTTAGCATGAAAAGTCATTTTAACCAAAATTTGAGATACGAGGTTTTATCAGCCTACCGACGAATATTTAACTATACTGTTGGATTATCATAATAAACAAGGGCACAGCGATACATAATCGGACATCAATTGACGTGAATAATCGGACATCGATTGACATGCGCCGTTAAAACCACCACAACAACCACCACCACCACCAACAACAATAACAACAACAACAACAAGAACACGCTCCTTTGTGTAATACTATACAGTGTGTATCAAAAAAAGTAGACACTTAGAAAACAATTTATTACACACAAATTTCGTGATCTGGAGATTATTTTTTGATATGAATATTTTACCTTGGATCTAAGCTATCTGATGACACTGTTGTTATTGAAATTATTTCACGCATGAGTGAGCACAACCCGCTTTCATGCAATCAGCCAATAATGCATTTGCGCACAGATTTGTGTTCTTATAGTCAATGTTTAATGACCCATAGACTGGTGCTGCAGAAGCTCTCAACTGATGTGCAGAAGTATTCAATCCTAGGCATGCTCAGGGAAGAAATAATATCAATTTTGTGGCAAAAACGCAAAAATGAAGCAATGATTCAGATATACCCCCTAAAAACAGAAGAAAATGTCATGTTTGCGAGATGAACTCTGAATTGAAAAAATTAACATTTTCTTCTTTTTTAGAGGGTGGGGGTGGGTTGTATCTGAATCATTGCTTCATTTTTGCTTCATTTTTAATCCTTAGCATGCTCAGAGAAGGGCTAATATCAGTTCTGTGATAAGAAAGACAAAATGAAGCAATGATTCAGATACAACCCACCCCGACCCCCTGAAAAAAAAGAAAATGCAATTTTTTTAAATTCACAGTTCATCTTGCAAACATGACATTTTCTTCTTTTTTAGAGGGGGGTATATCAAGATCATAGCCTCATTTTTGTCTTTTATCACAAAATTGATATTACCTCTTCTCTGAGCATGCCTAGGATTGAATTCTTGTGCACATGAGTTGAGAGCTTCTGCAGCCTCGGTCTATGAGTCATTGACCTTACGAACACAATTCTGTGCGCAAATGCATTTTTGACCGATTGTACAAAAGCGGGTTGTGCTCACTCATGCGTGAAATACTTTCAATACCAACAGTGTCATCAGATAGCTTAGGTCCAAGGTAAAATATTCATATCAAAAATAATCTGAAAATTACGAAAACAATTTTTAATATTTTTTTTCGAAGTGTCTCCTTTTTTGATACACACTGTACATACATCCAATTTTTTTGTTTCGCATACTAAAACCAACTACTGGTAAAAACGTTACTTTAGATTTCAGGCAGTGCCCTGTAATTATCTTTTTCAGTGAAAACTGCCTAATTTGCATGATATGAACAATTTCTTTACGGAAAACAGCTTTTAAGGGGCCTCGGCAAAACTGCCGTATTTTGCTTAAAGACATAGGCTTACATTGTGGAGCTTCAATTTAGAAAATTATCAAACTTTGATATCTGATCTACATAGAAGTTCTTAACTCTTTACACGCTGAATTTATTTTGAGTGGATAATAATGACAATTGTTCTTTTTCACATTTTCTTTGAATTTCGCTTTCCTATTTGTGCTAATGAAAATAGCAATTTTTCTATAGATGTTACTTAAGCAAACTAGCTATTTTTTAAGTGTCTCCTGTGCAAAAGTGAAGACAAAACAATTATTATTGTTGTTTAATTTAATTGTACGAATGTGCGCAAATGACTCTTTGGCATGCAAAGGGTAAAATGGACAAACATCCTAGAATATAAAGGTTTGGAAAGTTAAACTGCCACTGGAAATATATGCATGAATAAAAAAATTACCACTGTGGTGGAGTATGAAATAACCTAAATCTACACAAAGTAGTCTATGGGAGGAAATGGTAAATTTGAGTACTCATTGTTTTCAACTTATGTAAAGCACTAAATAATCATTTTGAAATGATTTTTTTTGAGAGCTCAGTTTATTTTTAGACCTTATCAAAGACACTAAGAGCATGGAGGATTATGTAGCTCATATTTTTTAAACTGTGGTACTTGTTAACTTTTGTCTTCAATATACCGCTGAATGAAAAGACTCAACAGGGAAATAAAACAGTAACAATAACAATGCTGGTCGAAGAAAACAAGGAAAAACAGGTAGAATTGGGCCAAAATATGGCCTCTTGAACATCGATACAATGGCTGCAGAAAAAGTTTTATTTTTCACAATTTTACTTATTGCTACACTGAAACTTTTGTATATTGGTCATAAAAGTGTAATAAAAGTCTACTCTAAATTTCTTTCCACATTTGTTTGTACAATGGATGTTGTCCACTAACCAGAATTACACCTAGAACAAAAAGGGCATGTTCTCATTTGAAGTATAATCGACATTCGTGAGTTTACTTTTGACTGATTATAAATCCAGAAACACTCACACAAACGTGCAAACACGGACAGGCACACAACCACACACACAACACACACACAACGACATACACACACACACACACACACACACACACACACACACACACACACACAACACACACACACACACACACACACACACACACACACACACACACACACACACACACGCACATTCAACGTATGCTTTCTTGAGCTAATCAAGGTCAGATCGTCTGGGGGTGGCCCCACGTTTAAATTTTAAGGCGATAAAATCCGTCGAGAAAAGTTTGGCAAGCTAACAAAAAAACGAAAAAGTGCGGCCAAAAAGTGAGCGAAACGCATACGGGGGAGCGGGAGTCGACGACGACAAACGAAATGTGGCCGACCCCAAAAAGTCCCCCCACCCTCCAATTTTCTGTTCACGGAAAAATAGTAAACCTCTTAGGGGCCGAAATTTTAGAGAAACAGTAAAAGCCCCCTAATTTTCATTACTTTGAACAAAATATGGGTGACTGCCACCCTCCCCACCCCCCCCCCCTTCGGCACCGCCTCTGAGATTGTTACTCTCTGAGTTGGGTACAATTTTGTTATTTGACAATTTGAGGTCTAAAATTTATATCAATTTTAGCATGTAAATCGCAAAGAACTAAAATCAACCATAAAATCGATCCAAACGATTTTAATACTGATTTCACCTTTTCACTTGTGAAATCGATTTAAACATCAGAAACTGTTTACTAATATAGTTGGGATTGATATTGAATTTTAACTTAGAATCAGTTTCGTATCAATGTTAAATTTGGATCAATCTATAATGTCAAGGCTGAAGTACATAGGGCAATTATTATTAGTGTATTTTATTATCTTTATGTATTATTTTCATTCTTATTGTTATCAATGCATGAAAGGTTTGCAGAGAGAATTTAGGATGCAGAATTAATTTGCTGTTCATCTCCGTATTATCAATTAATGATAAATCAGATCAAATGCTTGATCTGATATTTTTTTACTGTGTGTTGGTGTTTGTCTGTTGTCTTCAAGTTTGTGTCAGGCTATGTATGGTATGTATGTCTGCACATCCTGTGTTTTTGTGTGTATGTGTGTTCGTTTTCAGTTTGTGTTATGCATCGTGATTGTGTTTTTTAGTTTGTCTATGTTATGTCTGTCTGTGTGGTGTGTTTATGGCTGTTTTTGTGTGTATCGTGTGTTTTATGTCTGTTTGCGGTGTGTCTGTAAGTGTATTGTGTGTTTGCTTCTGGCTTTGTGTTTGTTTGTGTATTATGTTTGTGTTTGTCAGTAAGTTTGTGCATTGTGTTTGTGTGTCAGTAAGTTTGTGTATGTGCATTGTATGGGAGTCCGTCTGTCTCTTGTGGCTGATTTTATGATTGTTTTGTGTCTGTTTATTTGTTTCAGTTTTGTGTCTGTTTGTGTGTGGTGTCTATCTGTATGTTAATTATCTGTGTGCTCTGTATGCTTGTTCTGCACTGTGTGCTTGTGTATGTTGTCTGTGTTTCTGTCCGTATGTTTGGTGTGTGTTTCTGTGTGGTTTTGTGCAGTGTGTGTTTGTCTGTGTGTAATTGTTGTTTTGTGCCTAGCTTTATCATGTTTATGCTGTCATGTTTGTGTTGTCGTGTGTTGTATTGTGTATATCTGTTTGTGGCGATTTCCTTTTTGGATATGTGTTGTGTTTCTGCATAATTTTTATTCGGAAGATGTAGGTCGATCTTTTGAGTGGAATGGAATGATTGTCCTCTTCCCAATGGAAGAGCCAAACTATTTTACACACAACCAATCTTGAAAAACATTGAATTATACTTATTATGGTAAATCACAAATCACTCTATTGGAAAAAAAATTGTTGTTTCACATTTACGTTTATTACTCCATTTGTTAAAAAATATCACACATAACTTACATAACACTTGATTCAACCCCCATACATGTTCTAATACTTGTAATTCGTCTAATTATCACTGTACTCTGTTTGGGTTAAACTTACATTATAGCCTACCTGACACTATATGGAAATTTATAAATCAAAGTAAAGGCCGGCTGGTCAATCGAGAAGATATTGTTTTCAGGGCTTTATTTTCAGACCTTATCAAAGACACTTACACTAAAACATAGGATTATACTATTTTCATACATGGGAAATCACACATCGCTGTATTACATAAAAAAGGGTTGTTTCACATTTACTTTCATTATACCATTTGTTAAAGAATATCTCACACAACTTACATAGCAGTTGATTCAACACCATTTTTTGTTATATGTCCCAAGGTGCGTACTTAGTCTAACAATTTGCTCTGTTTGTTTTAAATTTTATTGTACCTGACACTTTGTGGAAACTTACAAATCAAAGTAAGGGCCGGCTGGTTACCCAAATGATATTTTTTCAGGGCTTCATTTTTAGACTCAGTCAAAGACACTTACAACATGGACGATTTACGTAGCTCACAGATTTTAAACTGCGGTCATTGTTGTGTCTTAAAAATGTTGGACACTTTATAACCAGAGTACTAATTCATTCCAAATTTCGTGTCATCCACTAACACCCCCGCCTCCATACACACACCCGTATACACATAATATTCATTAAAAATACCCAATAACCGTAGTCATATATAATATCCTTTAACACTAAAAAGCCCTGGATATTTGTTGGCTCTCTGTGGCCCATGGGGCGCACATTGTGCCACCCCACCCCTTCTCTAAATTATTTGGCTCACATGCAATAAAACTCGAACTCAACAAGCCGCAAAAATTAAAATTTCTTACGGTTAAATTAAACTTTGATACATAAATTCTTGCATGGTATCATAATTAAATATTAGAAATAAAGAACAGATCACAAAAACAATAATTTTCAACATGTTTGTGTTTTTACTCTTTTGGCGCCATTTTCTTTCAAAAATAAAGAAAACAAAAGAAATTAATTAAAGTTTTTCATTTAGATGAAAACAACACGTTTCATATCATAAATGAGCCAAAAGACATGAAAAACAAGTGACAGTGAATCTTAGTATTATTTTTGCGTGTCACAAAAGCAATGCAACATGAAAAACATGACGCACATGACTTTAAAAGTGTGGTTGCCATAGCAACATAATTTCATAAGTAACCCTGACTTAATAATATATTGAAATGTTTGCCATAACTTCTAGGAAAAGTCACCAAGTTTGATTAAATGTCGTCAAAAATTGTGGAAGTGGTAAAGAAAAATGTGGTATTTGGGCACGTTATGCTTCCTTGGGCTTTACATGGTTAAATATCTGATGTTGTAGTGAATAGTGGTTAGTAGCTATTGATCCAAAAATGCTAAACATATTCTTACACATCAATGTTATTGGCTTGTTTTTGCTGTTATTGTTGAAGAAGGTAGGGGAAAATTATAGAGCCTTGCCTATTGACCAGCTACACAATGGACACATTTATCTTTCTGCGAATTTGCGAGACTTTCACGGTTGTTATCAAATGTTTGAGCTGATTGAAAGATCGATTATGTGTCACAGTGTAACTGTTGCATGTACGCGTGTATGCACGTATCCATGCCTACGAGAGTTTGTGCTAAATATGTCAACAAGCTAATTCATATTTTCAGTATTAGTTGGGTAATGATCAAGTGTGTCCCCTTTTTTGTAAAATTAATGACGTGATGTCTGTATTATTCACGATGCACGTTAATTGGAGTTGGCCGCCATACAAGCGTGAAACATTATAAATTACGTTCATTTATTAAAGATACATGACATGATTGTGGGTAGTCCTCAACTTGGGTAAAACTCTTCTAGAATCCAGTAAACTGTGCAAGGATTCTTCTGTGAAAATTTGGTAGTCACAAGTTGACTTATTCTAAAGTAACTTCCATCAGTATGCCTTGTGACAGACAAATCTGTTGTGTAGCAGTCTATGGGATTTAATTCTCTCGAGCCTCGAGAGAAACAAAATGCTACTATGTTCATCCTTTATTCGGCTTCAGTAAACAATTTCGAGATAAATCCTTCCAGCCTGGAGATACACTCCAGCTGGTGTATCGATTGATATATCTGTCAACCAGTTTGATTGGAGACGATTGTTTTATTTCTCCCAATCATGCCACTGCTCCTTAATATATTGTTGAAATTCATCTCACCAGTAGGCTAATTTATTCAATCGGGACGACGCCACAGGGGGCAGAGGGCGGCCTTCCCCTAAAATTTCCAAATAAAAAAACTATCATGGGGTTTTCGCAATGTAATTCATGAAATTTCGGTCGTTAGGACATTTTCATTCCCTATTAGTTTTCGCACTCCCTAAGAGTTTACAATGGCGCCGCCCCTCTACATGCTATCAGCTGTACTGCAGTATCACGTTTTGTTCTCTACGGGATTCTTTGTAACAAGACCTTGCAGTGTAACTGTGACACCGTATGTGTGATCACAAAAATGAACATTATTAATTTATAATTATGTTCTTTTTTATATCAAAGGGTTTTTTTCATGTCGAAGATAGTCTGCGCCAGTCTAATTGGTAAGTTCTTGAGTGAGAATAACATCGTGAATGACAGTCTTACCAACACAATGAAAATTACAATCTTAAAGCGTAACATCTCCTTTTGGCATAACTAAAAATAAGGAGTTATGTGTTATGTACAGGCATAACGTGGTTGCTGCAGTTACATTGTAATGTGCTTACGTATGTACCTGTGTCTTAAAATGACCTCCAGTAAAGAAAACTACAAACATATCTAAAACTGGGGGCCTCCACTTTTTTATGACGTCATGGAATCCCAGTATCTGACAGTGCGGTGTATGTGCTTCGCGGCATGTGGTGCTGTAGTCCCATGTGTTCGATCCTGCGTTAACCCCCGAAAGTGCCAAAGGCGTCATGTTTTTCGGTTGTCCATCCATTCGTCCGTCCGGTTCGATAACTTAAGAATGGCTTATGAGTTTTGATTTTTTTTATGTAACTAGGACCAAGTATGTACTTTGATGCAAGAAAGAATTAAATGATAATTCATTTGGAGTTGAAAGATCAAAGGTCAAAGGTCACAAAGCCTACAACGTCTTGATTTTGTTCGTCCTTCCGTCCATTAACCGTTAAGGGTAACAACTAA
>JZLH01S0004483.1:31309-51294 GCA_001188425.1 Eucidaris tribuloides | reverse complement strand
TTTAATATTCATGACTATTTTCAAAATTTATCGGTCAGTTATAGGAACACGTCTTAGATAAATTTCCTTTATAATTTGTTATTTGACAGGGCGTTTTTTGTGTGTATGATTGTGAATGACACACACATCGGGGTCAATTAGCTAGAATACATTGCTGTGGACAAGACTCACGTATTCAGGGGAGCAAGGAGTGGAGGCTATGGAGCTGTCCTGTACGTATACCTCCCTTGTCAAAAATATTGCAACATGAGCTATACTGCCCCCCCCCCATAACAAAAGGGCATAACTGACTTTTTTTTTCAAAATTGAGTTATATAGTGTAGGGGACTCAGTATATCATGTTTAACATGCAGAACAAAAATACATTAATTAGAAGTGTCCTTTTGTCTCATATTCCGCTTGTTAAAATGACACTGAATAGGGCTTTACGTTTTGAACAAAAATACGTTTTGCTCAATATCTCCAAAACACTAAAATGTCAATTATGCCCTTTTGTCATGGGGGGGGGGGGCAGCTGTGGGGCATACGGCTAAAGATGGTGGCCTTCCCTCCTCATCGTTATAGTGTAAAGAAAAGTCCCACGAGAGTTAAGTTTTAGGATATTTGCAATAGTAAACCGCCTTTACAACTGACAAGGAATAAGAAATTATAACTTGAACAGGTCCTATCTAAAATATGGGGTGTAGCATCCTTACTTTCTTATGTATGTAGATAGGAGGCGCTTTTCTTCTTCGCTGGCTGCGGTCTTCTTTCTGAGACAGTTTCCGAGTAACATTTTTGCATTTTTTGTTTGTTAGAAGTCTTTCCAAACAATCGGAACTGTTTTCACAGGAAATATGAAACCAAATTAGAGTGAATTAAACACCCCACCCCTATAGGGAGAAAAAATGTTAAATTTTATGTTTCAGCCCCTCTGCCGTGGGTGCGCCTGCATTGGATAATCTCTCCGCCTTCAAAGAAAGTAGAAAGAATATTCATTGACGTCATGTTAAATAATTTGTTATTTCCAATAAACGCTTCATTAGGACCTCATTATAGAAAGACCGACCTTCAACTCAAAATGCATGCGTTATAGTCTATTTAGTTGCAATACTTTGGGCAAAAGAGGGTAGTTCTTGTGTACGTAAGAGTGAGGGACACCGAGGGAATACACGGCTAATGTCAAGAAGACGTATATGATCTGATTGCAGGGTTTAGCCAGCAAGAGTATTTACAGAATCGATAAGAAGAAGCAAAAAATACGCATGTCTACTTTGATGTCAATGTCAAGTTGTTGTTTGCTACACTCATTCTCATAATTATGGAATATTTTGTTGATACTTAAGTTCTTTCTCCTATATCGTCCAAAATTTTCAAGACATGTGTTAATTTCACAAAAACGCAGTATGTGAAAGGGCATTGGATTTCATGAGATGACTAAAGTAAAAACTAGAATGAGTGCAATAACAATTATTAATTATTTTTTCAAAAAATCATGAAAAAGTATTCAATTAAATTTATTTTTAAAAAACAACACAAAAAACTGATAATTTTGATCTAATGTCATTTATCATTAAATTAAACATCAGCATTGTTTGATAAACAAGTAGCGCACCACGGGACTCAACAACAACAACATACGCCATTTATAAAACACAGGTTTAGCGTCGAGTCGACGCTACAAAATGCTCAGCATTCCTGAAGATACTTAGATTAAATGTTTCACCTGTGGTGAGTAAATATTAATCCCAGATGTACCGTCCACGGAAAATGGCAACTTCTGAAATGTCTTTTAAGTCTTCCATAATTATGAGCATGAGTGTAGTTTTATCATGGTTTTCATAACGTAACTACTTGTATCGAACTTGTGTTGTTGTTTCAAATATTAGAGATCCGAGAGTAATTTGGTCTGGTGAGAGATACCCGTCTCAGTTTATAAAAAAGAGCCAGTTGCAGGGTGGACCCCCCCCCCAACATAAAAAAATCCACCCTGTAACACTGGCACGTGGACGATTTTTCTTAGAACATTTGCTTCCGTAAGACGTGAGGCTGGCTAGGTCATTCTCCTTACATTTTTTTTTAAACAGGACACCACAAATCAATGTCAGAACCAGGATGTAAGGAAGTGAAGTACATTCTTTACGTGTTATTTCTAGAAAAAATCCTTATCAATGGATTTTGCCAAATTCACATTATTACCACAGACATGATTGAGGGTAGTATGTCTTCAACTTGGGTTGAAACTATTGTAGAATTAAGTAAACTATGCAAGGATTCTACAGTGAAAATTTTGTAAAGTCAAAAGTTGACTCGTTCTCAAATAACTTCCTTCAGTATGCTTTGCGACAGACAAATCTGTTTTGCAGCTTTATATGGGATCAATTTATATCGGGGCTCGAAAGAAACAAAATGCTGGTATGTTCATGCTTGGCCTTGATTCGGCTACAAGTTAACAAATTCAACTTCAAGATAAATTCCTTCCAACTAGGAGATACACTCCAGCTGGTGTATCCATTGGTGTATCTTTTAACCAGTTTGGTTCGTGAGGCATTTTTTTTTATTTCTCCCAATTATGTCAATGCTCTTTAACACTTCATTTATCGTTTTCGTTGGCCTTATGATTTGATTGTTTAAATTACAAACTAAAATAGAAAATGAAAATGTTAAATGGGGGTGAGGTGGAGTCGTAAATCCTCCAATACCTGACAAACTGAAAGCAGAATAATATTTATAGAAATTCCTAACAGAAGCAGCAAAACATTAGTAGTGCTTCTTCATGTACTTCTACTATTCTGCTACTACTACTAAGAAGAAGAAGTAGTAGAAGGAAAGACGAGGAGAAGGAAAAAGAACACGAAGAAGGAGAAGAAGAAGAAGAAGAAGAAGAAGAAGAAGAAGAAGAAGAAGAAGAAGAAGAAGAAGAAGATAATGAAGAAGAAAGAAAGAAAAAAAGAAAAAGAAGATGATGATAA
Source organism: Eucidaris tribuloides (assembly GCA_001188425.1). NCBI lineage: Eukaryota > Metazoa > Echinodermata > Echinoidea > Cidaroida > Cidaridae > Eucidaris > Eucidaris tribuloides. The sequence goes on along the minus strand of JZLH01S0004483.1, from coordinate 48,343 downwards.
TGAAGATGATGATGATGATCATCGTCATGATAACAAATCTAATCAACAGAATTATGATAAATAAACAAGTTAACAAATATAATACTCTGTTTTCCTCAAAGAGGAGTCAAGAGCACCTGTGTCTCTTCGCTAAATTTCTGAAAATTATGAACGATATTATTGATTATAATTTTATTAAGTAACCATCTTCAACATAATACATGACAATTTCCACATTATATTGCTTGCAAAATAAATCAAACCCGCTCATTGGGAGGCTGTGTCATTTTATACCCTTTGCCTGTGCATATTAAGCCCAAGGTATAGTTTCGGTAAATGGTACAAAAAATGAAATTCTTTGCAATTTGTTTTTAGATACACCTATATGACCTATCAAAGCCCTGAAAATTGCTTGCTCTGAAACTCTCTCATTTTTGAGAAATTTCTCGAAATGTAAAATGTCTGGGGACGCCCGACGTTTACTACATTTAATGTACATCTTGCTCTCCTTTAATTGAATTATCTATAATTTGTCAATTAAATCATTTTTCAGTAGGTTTGATGTTGTTTTCTGATGCCTGGGGTGACAACAGAATACTGTGAAAGATTGACAAAAAATTTCGACTAAAACTATACTTGCGCTTTAAGCATGGTTATGCGTATGGGTGCATGTTCATGCATGTCGATGCATCACTACACTTTCACCATAATTGAGTACTTGACCAAGTCACTCTCAGATTAACGATCTACTAATGAAAACTTTCTTTTTACACTGGCTGACGGAAAAAGGAGGGAATTCATTGACCTTCAACTCGTTGGTAAATCTTTCACTTTTTGCGGTCCACAGAATTTTAGGAGAAACAATATCAATCTCCTTCCTGCGAACCCCATCCGTGTCCTTCGGTGAACACATTTTCCCAAGGTATACCTCGTCATCAGGTACGTGTATATGGGCCTATAAAAAAGAACATTGTACTGAAACTTTGATGATTGTCCGTTCGGGTCTTGAAACATCGAGTCTGCACAATTAATTGGTGTCTGTTGGAGCCGAGGCTTGCTACGAACAGCATCGCGATGGTGGATTTGGCGCGGATAATTCTTGGGGTTGGAGCTGTCCTCGCCTCGCTCGCTGTCGTCGAGATAAGATGTATGCCAGCAGATTTAACGATGCCGAGAGTGGATGATGATGATGCCGTTTTGCTATTGGAAGGTATGTGTAATGATGAATTAATAGGAAATACGAATATAATCAGTGTTGTAGTCGAGTCCGGACTCGAGTCCAATTTTGTGGACTTGGCATCGAGCCCCTTCGTAAACTGAATGGCAAGGTTTTATGTATCTTGGACTTGGACTCGGTATCGACTCCGACACTAATTAGAATCACTACTTGACAGGAGAAAGAAAACAAAGCGTGGATATTCCTGTAATTATAATGCTTATAATATCGTTTTAAGGTGTTATCATCTTAAAGATATTGTACTTGATTTTTATACTCAAGATAAGCTCACCAATTTAAACTTAAAATGTTTACACAAATTTTACCTCTCACATAGAATTGTGAATGTGGAATCTACCGAGTTCAACAGGTGGAACTTACAGAAGGTGTCTGGAATCAAGACTACGGTCCTTATACAAAGAGGTTTTTTTTACACAAAAATTTGTATATAGTTTATACTTTGATTCCAAAATTATTCATCGTTTATTGTATTAAAATTAAGGGATGTCTCCCATATATTAAACAACGTATTTTAACTCTGAACGTGTCGCACTTTTTTTTCACTGAACCACATTAAGTGAATAGCGTCAACTTAAAAAAAAACCTCTTTACCAGTGCGTCATGCAGAAAAGTTTTATGGAGAAAAGTTGAAAACAAAATTATACCCTTTCTAGAAATGTTTATTACACGTTCTCAAGGTTTAAGTAGTTTTAAGTGGTCTTGTAAAGTTCCTTAATTGATGTCCATGGATGTATGGAATATGTACACATTCTTCCCCTTTTCACAGGCAATCTGTGATAAATGTCAAAATAGGAGGAAAACATAATGTTAACAATACTAGTATTGTGGGTTATTTAATGAGAGCTATTTATAAAAGTGTAACAACAAATAATAATATTACTGTCTTATTGAAAGGATACCGTTTTTGTGCAAAATTGCGCTAGCGATACGTTAACGTATATTTTTTTCAGCTAGATCATATCTGAGCAAAAATAGTCAAAAGAAATCAAGACCAAAATTTACATACCGTATCTGTTACGGTAGCTGTAGCTGATTGTTCACGAAGTCACAGCGATCCAGGGGGCGGCATCAGATTAAAATAGTAGGGGGCGAGGGGAACTTCAAAGTCAAATCATATTCGTTCACAACTAACCATGCAGTACAGCGAAAAGCCCCCCCCCAAAAAAAAGGTGTGTGTGGGGGGGGGGGTGCCGGAAGGAAACTATTTTTGTCACGGCCAAATCCAATGATTTATTTCATCGCCAAGTTATGTCCGTTCACGGCCAACCAGCCGAGCGAAAAACCAAAAAGTGAGGAAGGGGTGGCCGAAATGGGGACACTTCCCCAGGACACTTCCTGGCTAAATCCGACGGATTTTTTTTTTTCACGGGCAAATCGTATCTGTTCACGGGCAAAGAGCCAAAGTCTTATGGATGACGAAATTTTCCATAAGCACTAAAAAACAAAAACAAACAAAAACACAAAAAACACTGATTTTCATTACTTTGAAAACAATGAGGGCGACCGCTCCCTCCCTCCCCCCCCCCCCTCTTCCGTGGCGCCGCCCTACATCGACCAATCTGCACGTCGCTTCTGCATGGAGGATATCCCAACATGGGTTGGTCGTTACTTTAATGTTCATCCAAATGTCAATAGTGGGGTCTGTGGTGTTATACCGGATGCCATTCTAGCCATCCGGCTCCGGGAACATGTCCTGGTGGTTGAAGCTCATTGTTTCTTTTATGTATTTTCTTATAATTTTATTATCCTTTTCAAACAAGTTTTACGTGTACAAATTGCGCTTTTACTTTTTGTTGATGATAAACCTAACTTTAAAGGTCCCCTGACACCCGAACGCGTGTTGATGGCTAATGTTCTGTACATCACCAAATCACTAAATATTTTGTGAAAATTGTGCATCATATGTTTTGTAAACAGTTTCGTTTAAATTTTTCTGCACTTTGCTAAGCAACACCTCTAAAACAATCCTCCACATCATTTTTATTAATATTCTGCATGTGACATCATCATCTTGTAACACTTGAGCTGAACAATGTTCCTTCACACTCATTGCTATTACCAGGGTTACACCTAGCATCACACAATACCCCCTCTGATAGCCTTTGAATCGTAATAGTTATTCCTATGTCAGAGAGAAACATTTACAAAACAAGTTTGGCACTGGATGAAAAGGCACATAACTTTGTCTACTGTTCATGATTATGGCACATGCAAAATATGAATAAAGATGAGCTGGAGGATTTTTTTTTTTTTTTTTTTTAGTTAGGTGGGACTTAACAAAGTGCAGAAAAAATGTTTTAAAATGTGCAGCAAAATGCAGAAAAAATGTTTAAAACATACGATGCATATTTTCACAAAATATTTAGTGATTTGGTGATGTACACACCAATAGGCATCAACAATAATGCTACATGTATTTCATTTTAATTGAAAGAGATTGGTTAAGCTGATATTTACTGATTAACATTGTTTAAGTACCCTCCCTACTCAAAAGTATTGCAGCAAACACTATAACGCATGCATTTTGAGTTGAAGGGGTCTTCATATAATGATGTCCTAATAAAGTTAAGTATTGGAAACTATTAAACTATTACAATTATTTTAAAAGAAATCAATGAATATTATATTATTATATATTTCTCCTTCCTTCTCCAAGGCGGAGAGATTATCAAGTGCAGGCGCACCCACGACAGAGGGGCTGAAATATAAAATTTAACATTTTGTTGTTGTTGTTAATTGGTTTTACGGCGCATATCAATCGATAACCGATTATTCACTCCTCCCTTTAGGGGTGGGGTGTTAATTCATACTAGCATCGTAATTCGGTTTCATATTTCCCTTGAAATGGTTTTGATGGTTTGGAAAGACTTCCAACAAACAAAAAAATGCCAATATGTTCCTCTGAAGCGGTCTTAGAAAGAACACCACACCCCGCGAAGAAGAAAGCGCCTCCTATCTTCATAAGACAGTAATTTGGAGGATAAAGCTAGTAATTAAAGATGAAGGCCTTCTCACCACATCATTATATCCAATGTACTGAAAAGTCGCGTGACAGTAAATTTTAGGTTGTTTGCAATTGTGAACCACCTTTAGAATTGAGAAAGAATAAGAAATAATAACTTGAAGAGGTCTTGTCTACAATATGAAGCGTATCCTCCTTACCACAGTCTTATGAAGATAGGAGATGCTTTCTTCTTCGCCGGATGTGAATTTCTTTCTGAGACCGCGTCAGAGTAACATATTGGCATTTTTTGTTGGAAGTCTTTCCAAACCATCAAAACTGTTTCATGGGAAATATGAAGCCAAATTACTGTGCTAATGTGAATTAACACCCGACCCCTATACACACTAAGAAATAACGGTGCGCAAAACGTGCAACTTTGCGGAAATAGGTGCAGAGCAATTTCTGACGCGGTGTTCGAGCAATTCTGCACCTTTCATGGCTGAGCGCTTGCCCCACTCCATTGTGTTTGCAAGTTTGCACAAATGCACCTTTTAGTTGCACATTTATGCAAATTTATGGACGTTTTCTCTTTCGAAGCCTGGTTTGAGCTATTTCTACCATCTGTTTCTATGAATACAATTTCAATACGGAAAATGCAACTTGCATACATCATACTATTTTCTATGTCGGACAAGCTCAGACAAGCTTCCAGGTTGTCAAAAACAACCTTTGTTTAAAAGGTATGCATAAAATTTGAATATATTACGAAAACGGCCAATAGGTCCAAAGTTTGCACCTTAAAGGATGAAATAATGCACCTTCGGCTTCAACACTGTAATGTCAAAATACACACCTTCACGGCCAGCGTGTTGGCCAAGTGGGTAGAGCGTCTGTCTCACGTGCGGAAGGTCGCAGGTTCGAGCCCCGGTAAGTTATTTGTAAGAGTTTTTAAATACTTGTAAATGTTAATGTAAATGTTAATTGATAAAGTGTATTATAATGTAAATACTATAAATAGCACTGGAATGAATGTAAATTGCGGTCCACACACAAAAACACACAGTTTGCAAGAAAAAGAAGAATACTTTTTTTATTTTCTATGGTGCAACTTTGCACCTTTCGGGTGCAACTTTCCACCTTTCAGAAAGGTGCAACCTTGCACCTTTCAGAAAGGTGCAAAGTTGTACTTTTAAAGGTGCTCCCAGTGTGACATTGGTCTGCACCTTTAAAGGTGCAAAGTTGAGCCTATTTTTTAGTGTGTAGGAAGGTGAAAAAAGTTAAATTTTATGTTCCAGACTCTTCCGTGGGTGCGCCTGTATTTGATAATCTCTCCGCCCGGGAGAAGAACGAAGAAAGAATATTTATTGATTTATTTTCAAATAATTTTTTATTTTCTAATAATAAATCTCATTAGGACATCTTTATAGAAACACCCCTTAACTCAAAATGCATGCGTTATATACAGTAGTGTATGTTGCAATACTTTTGAGTAGGGAGGGTATGAACATATACAACAAGTTAATAAAAATGTACATGTGGTCGACTTGTAGACGAAAAACGATTTTCACACACACACACACACACACACACACACACACACACAACACACAACACACACACACACACACACACACACACACACACACACACACACACACACACAACACACACACACACACACACACACACAACACATACACATACACACACACACACACGACACACAACACCACACACACACACACACACACACACACACACACACACCACACACACACACACAATATACTATCATATGATTAAATTTGGAACTTGTGTGCACAGGGAAAGATTCAGGAATCAATTAATGTGTTGTCGACCGTTGTGAGATCAAAAGATCACCGGTCAACTTATTGAATGCAACAAGTTCTCAAAATGTGTGACATGGGCATCTCGAGAAGGGTGTTAACGCAAAACCTGTTCAGAACCAGAAGGGCGCTATCACTGAACAAAGTCAATGGCATTTACGTCCTTCTAGTTCTATCACTGAACAAAGTCAATGGCATTTACGTCCTTCTAGTTCTATCACTAAACAAAGTCAATGGCGTTAACGCCCTTCTGGTTGTCAATGTATTCTGCCTTGACGCCTTTCTGGTTCAATACCGATTGATTTTATTAGTATTTTTTTTTAATGTGACTGTGTTTGTTACAGAGAACATAAATACGGCACCGATACTAATACCAGATGATGATTTCAATTTCTTGCACCGAGAGGAGAGATACGCCGGGTCAGGATACGGTGGATATGGTAGTGGGTATGGCCCGGGATATGGTGGACATGGATCGGGGTATGGCAGCGTACCCGGCGGATCGGGCTATGGTGGTATACTCGAATCTCAAAACGAAGAAGTGACTGACACTCCGCTGCCGGTAAGGAATGACACATTGTTATGCCACCAATTTTAACAAACGTGGTGTTGCGAAGTACACTCATGCTCATAATTATGGAATACTTTAGAGACATTTTAGAAGTTGCCATTTTTCTGTGAAAGGTACGTCTGGGATAAATATTTGCTCACCCCAGGTGAAACAGTTATAATGTAAGTATTTCAGGAATTTTGAGCATTTTGTAGCGTCCGATTCGACACTAAAACCTGTGTTTATAAATGGCGGTATTGTTGTTGTTGAGTCACGTGGTGGTTACTTGCCATGCCAGCCCACATACGGCAAGACAAACCGCGATGAACTGGAGGTGTAGATAGCATCGTCTTCTTTATGAAGCGAGGGCATTCCAGGCTTTCATAAGAAGACGATGCTAGCTACATCTCCATTGTCATCGCGTTTGTCTGGTATGTGGGCTGGCATGGCAAGTCGGAGGCCACAATATCTAGGCGTTCTGATGACCGCGCGCTGTAGAAAAATTGGCGAATTTGGGAAATTGCATTGCCTCCTAAAAAATGGCCTAGAATCAACACGCCTTACTCAAAATCAATGATCTTGGTATCATTTTATTGGAAAAAAGAATGTTCTAACTAACGAAATAAAAATTAATGACATTTTGCAATAATGGTGAAGAAATTAGCGATTATACTCGTAGCATTCTTTCTAGGGCACCCTGTATAATTCAAAAGTTCCCTGACATAGGAAGCCCTCTTGTTATCTTTTGATCACTTAATTTGACTTGCTGAAGTGTTTTCAAAATACGGCCCTTTTCCGACCTTGGCTGGATTAAAAACAAAATTAAATGTACTGTAAATTGATTAGCTTTAATAGGAACGCATTAAAACAATCGCCAATTAGACTTGCAACCAAATGAGCGTATAATTTCGTGTACAGACTAATCAAAAATGTTGTGTGATCATAGAAAGTGTTAGAGGAAGAAGATAAATTCATATCTTATAATAGTCTTAATATCTTCAAACATCTAAATCATCCGAACATGTCAATCAGAAAGTATTTGCATAACTGCATGCACAATCTGTCCAAGATGAAATAACGGAAAACAGTGTTTGATCTTATGAACTTCTTTTACTACCTATTATCTAAAATACCTAACCGTTTAATACGGAAATACGTCATTTTCTGATATCTTATGCCATTAGGCAAAATCAATATTGATGCCAATATTGCTTGTAAAGGGTTCAATGATATTAGGACCAAGGAACATGCATATAAATCATCTTTATTTCCTGAATCTTGCAAAATATATAAAGAGTACAAACAAAATATTGTCCCTAGGTCACATCTGGAATGTAAAACAACATGTAAGATGACAAGAGGCAGGGTATACGTATGTTAACAAAGAATACACGAATACATACAGAGACATACAGTTTAACAGAAAAACATAATATTTTATGCATGTAGATTAATATAATGGTTGTATGAAATTACAAAAAACGTTCTGAGAATACTGGCTAAAGTAAACATGATTCCATAGATTTTAGATTATTATTAACTTTAAATGAATGCTGAAATGAAGTTTATTTTTTACTTTTCTAATATTTCCTTTTCTTTCATTATTGCTATTTTTTCAAAGTGCTTTGTAAGTTAACCGGAAAATTCAATAAAATTCTTACAGGTCATTGCAATATTGAGCATTTTGAGGGTGTTATTAAAACAACAACAAAACACCTTTCCTCTTTCTTGATGTAGACCAAACCCGAGATCGTTCAACTCCACGTCGAGTCGACCGTGTCTTCGCGTTTTGCCAGCACGCTTGTTACGAGTCGATTGAAAAACGTCAACTGGGACACAGCGGAGGCGACCTTCACCATGAGACTGCCGAAAGACGCTTTCATTAGCGAGTTTTCGATGTAAGTTCGGAAGAATAGTCCACCTTAGCGAGGTTTGTCATGGACCATAGAATCCACCCATAATGATAAGACTACTTTTTATTTGGCAATTGAATTCCCCCAACTCTCGAGCAAATTCATTATCGGTCATTTCTTGGATAATTAGTACGGAATACGCTGTAAAAACTGTGTTTAGCGATAAATGTTTTTCTTATTCTTGCTATCACTTTGTAAATATGTTCAGAGGCTAAACGTCGTGTGTTAAATTACTAACCATCGGCTCTCACATCTCTCAAGATTAATAAACTAAACATACATTTTCTAAACATATCTTTGCCATCGCTTCCTAAACACAATTTTTTTTACATGCAGTACGAGGAAGAAGTACATACACACCAGTCCAAACGTGATAGAAAAAATAATTAGATTTTAACTCTTTACACGCTGAATTAATTCTGAGGGAATAATAATGACGATTGTTATTTTGATATTTTTTCTATAAACCTTGCTTTCCTTATTGCACTATTGAAACTGTTATTTATTCTATAGATGTTGCTTAAGCACTATTGCCATTTGTTAGATTTTCTAATAAAAATGTAATAGAGAAAAATAATATTAACGATTGTTGAATTTGATAATGTGCAAAATAATATGCAAAATTGCAACATTCGCATGAAAAGGATTAATAAGTCCTAATACTCTACACATGTTTACAGAGTGAACAAGAATGTGTTTAAAAAAGGTGTTTGCTCGCTAAACCTAATTTTAACAGTGTAGTCAAAGTGCAAAATATCTCGTTAGTAATACTCCAAGAGAAGAAGGATATTGATATTTGCTCGATAGTTAGGGGAATTGAATTGTCCAATGTCTTTTGCATAATCTATAAGGAGATTGCCTATGGATGGGAATGCACTTTATTTTTAACGTATGGCGAAGAAGTTTATTAAAAGGGCTTCGTTAAATGAGAACGTTGGGAAAAATTATCCAACTCTGGTCATTCATTACCTTGTTGTGAGTTTTTCAACAAGAAGATATATCTTGAGATTTTTACAAAACCATTAAAATAATGCCATTGTAATCCTTTCACTTGCTGTGTTACAGTGAGCTGAACAGAAAAATGGCAATGTGATTTAAAAAAATGACTAAATTCATTGATGCTCTTTTCACTTTCGTATGAAATTCTGTTTAATTTTTTAATAAGTCAAACTTGGTGTCTAAACTAATTATGAGTGCTTAAGTGGACAAAAAGAGAATTCAAAACTTTGGAAAGTTGTGTTTCCACTGGTATGTATAGGCCTATACAGCTATCACACATGAATTAATCATCCTGCCAAATCTTAATTCTAACACATTCTTTTTGCTATTTTTGTACTCTATTTGCGGGCGTCGTATAGGACTATCAAGGGCGTTGTCTATCATTCTGAAGTGCTGCCAAAGCAACAGGCACAAAGGGAATACAACGAGGCAAAGGCCAAAGGTCAAACCGCGGGTCAGGTCAAACAAAGGTAAGATATAAATTTAGATTATGAAACACTGCTTAGGGAATATGAAATATGATGTAGGAAATACAATATTGTATGAAAACATACACAGTGAAATGTTAAAATCATGACATATGGAATTTAATCTGTGAAACATGAATATTCAATATGAGTACAAAAATTATGACAAATGTGAAATGTGATTATTTTTGTAGAATGCGAACTATGTAACACATTGCCATTAACACAATTCTGAAATGATATTCATACATTAATGGAATCAAAGTAAGAAATGAAGCTTTTGAAATACGAACGATTATTATCGAAAATTGAAATATGAAATACTTAATTATGAGTGTGAACACTGAAGTATGGATTTGGAATTGTGGAATTTGAAATAAGAAGGATCAAATTTAACAAATATATTGAAATACGTCATAAAATACAGTCTATTCAGGTAATCAGCAATCCCTTTTTTTCTTATTTCCAAAAGTTCTTCCGACACGACGAAGTTCGTAGTTTCCGTTTCCGTGGCGTCTCACTCTTCCGTTTTCTTCAATCTCACGTATCAGCAGCTGCTGCGACGAAAAGACGGCCATTTTGAACATCGTATCAACATTCAACCTGGACAGGTAATGTATTTGTTCTACTACTGATTATCGATACTTATTTTAGCAGTATCCAAATTTGATTCAACGTTTCAAACGTTAATTAAACTATCACCCATTTTGATTCTGGTGCAATTTATAGATTAACCAATTTACCCGTAAAATGATCCAGCACCTATACTGCGACGAAAAGACGGCCATTTTGAACATCACGTCAAGATTCAACCGGGACAGTTCAAGCTTGTACACATTGAGTCATACCCTAGCTCTTAAAACAAAAGAATTAACGATTTTGCCCTTATCACGAGTGAATTCAAAGTGAAAATAGTAAAATTTAGAGAATTAATGACTTTGCCATTTCAGGAGTGAATTTCAAGTGAAAGTAAATTTCAGTTGCATGTACCCTTTACCTGTTTACGGAGTCACACCCGCCATAGACTCACTCCACGTGAGCCTTGCAAATACTCCGTGAAGAGTAAAATCACAGGGATTTTCTTTCAAATCTCTCAGATTAATTAATTAGAACAGGAACTTACACTCAAAATTCACTTCTTATCTTCTCAATTCCTAACCTGTTCATTATATTCTTTTCAGGGAGAATTCATTTATTTTAATGCCCAATGATATTTGTTTGCATGGTCTTTATCTAAATAAAGTCTCCCATACTTTCAAGTTGAAAGGACTCCCCCTTAAAACAACAACAACAACAAAACAACAAAAACTACCATTTAATCATATCCGTATATGAATTATTGATAAGAAATCTCGGATAAGAACGTGGTCTTTCTTTCACATCGTTCATTTTGTTAGGTTGATTAACTGGCGTCATCTATCAAGCCATCTATATATCTATCTTTTTGTCTGTATTTCTATCTACATGTATCGATCTATCTTAAAGCCTTCATTCCTCCGCGATATGGAAAACGGAGAAAAATCACGGAAATGGGAAGTGTAACGCGGAAAACGGGAAATCATAAAATGCTATGAAGTAATAACCTGAAAATTGGTAGTAAATTACAAAATAAACAAATATGTCTAAAATCATTCTTCAACTAATAATACCATAACTTTAATGACCCTTAACAAACCCTTCTGCAGGCCCCTCTGCCGGCCGTCTTTCTTACTACCATGATTACGGTTGTTCCATTTCACCGAGGCTGAGTCATTCAAGTATCATGCAATATATGGCGTTTAATACGTAATTTTTTAGTGACGCGGAAAATCGCGGAAAACGGAAAATTTGAAAAACGGAATTTTGATTTTGTAAAACGGAAAAATTGAGGTCTTAATCTATCTATCTTTCTCTCTATATATTTATCTATTTATCCATCTATCTATCTATCTATCTATCTATCTATCTATCTATCTATCTATCTATCTATCTATCGTATCTTTTCTATCTTATCTTCTTTCTATATCTATATGTCTGGTCTCTAAAACAGATAGTCCCAGATCTTCGGGTGGACGTGCACATCAGTGAACCACAGGGGCTGAAGGAAGTCGATGCCTCTTGGGAGATGGCTGACGAAACGGAACAATTCAAAATGAACGCCATGACAACCATCAACACCAAGTCATCAGGGAGTACTGCGCATGTGCATTTCTGGGCGAACGGACAGACAGGGACGGTGGTAGAAGGTCCGATTGTGGGAGAGTTAGTGGTCCAATACGATGTTACACATGGCGAAAAGGCAGGGAATATACAGGTATCGTCCCACCCCCCCCCCACCCCCCGACGTTTCACACACAAACACACTCATATACACACATAAACTTTCCCTGGTCCGTGGGCCGCATGCGCACGCGTACCACTCGTGTGAGTAAAAGGGGGTCATTTTTGGCCCGGCTGAAATTCACCAAGAGATGCTGAAATACGGCAGGGGTTATTTTCGTAGAATTAATTTTGAATAGTTCAAATAGGGGTAGGGGTTGAAAGATTTGCTATGGTAGGGGGGGCTTTAGACTCCGTACTCGACTTCGTGAGCCTAAACCGGCCGTAATAGGGGATGACATATCAATTTCTTAACAACAGAAATGCTCCTCTTTTGCGCAGAGAAATAAGAGGTTATAAAGGCACTGGTCATGCACTACTGACCTCACGCCGCACTGTGTAGAGCGTGTCTATTGTTTACATTCATCACACTCCAACGCATAATGATAAAGGCTGCGAAGATTTCTGACTGAGAGAAAATGGTGGTTCGGTTTTTTGCCCAATTCCGCGGGCCTTCTCCTAGTCAATAAAATTTGAGTTTTATATTTTTAGAATCCTCAGACTTAAAGAGAAGGAGGAGAATTACTAACAAGCAATTTTATTTACATGCAGTACGAGGAAGAAGTATTATATCACACAAGTCCAGCACGTGATGAAAACATAATTAGAGTTTTTAACCTTTACACGCTGAATATATTCTGAGGAATAATAAGACGATTGTATTTTATATTTTTTCTTATAACCTTGCTTGTCCTGTATTGGCACGTATTGAAAACTGTTATTGTATTTATAGATGTTGTAAGCACTATACACTTGCCATTTGTTAGATTTTCTAATTAATGATGTGAATAGAGAGAAAATATATTAAACGATTGTGAATTGCATTAATCGTGGCACATAATATCAAAATTGCAACATTCGCATGAAGGATTAATACAGTCCTAATTACTCTACAACATGTTTACAGATGTAGTGAACAAGAATGTAGTTTAAAAAGGTGTTTGCTTACGCATAAACCTAATTTTAACAGTGTAGAGTCCAAAGTGCAAATTTCGTTTAGTCAATACTCACAGCAGAAGAAGGATATTGATTTTGCTCGATAGTTAGGGGAATTGAATCTGTCCAATGTCTTTTTGCATAATCTATAAGGAGATTTGCCTATGGACTGGGGATGCACTTTGAGTTTTTAACGGTATGGCGAGAAAGTTTAGTAAAAGGAGCTTCGTTAAATGAGAAAAGTTGGGAAAAATTAATCACAACTCTTCGCGTCATTACATTCCTTGCTTGTGAGTTTTTCAACAGAAGATATATCTTGAGTTATTTACAAACCATTAAGAATAATGCAATTGTATCCTCTTTCACTTGCGCTGTTATCAGTGAGATGAACAGAAAATGGCAATGGATTTCAAAAATTCACAGAATTCATTAATGCTCATTTTCACTTTCGTATGAAAGTTCTGTTTTACATTTTTATTAGTCAAAACTGGTGTCTAAACTAATTATTGAGTGCTTAAGTGGACAAAAAGATGAATTCAAAACTTTGGAAGTTAGTGTTTGTCCAACTGAGTATGTATAGCCACTAATATAAAAGCTATCACAATGAGTTAATCATCTGCCAAATCTTAATTCTAACACATTCTTTTGCTATTTTGTGTAGCTCTAATTAGCATTGTGCGGTGCGTCGCATAGGACTTAGGGCGTTGTCTTCTTCTGAACGTGATGCCAAAGCAACAGCACAAGGGAATTAGCAACAGAGGGCAAAGGCAAAGGTCAAACCGCGAGTCACCAGGTTCAAAACAAAGGTAAGATAATTAATATTTAGATTATGAAACCTGCTATAGGGAAATATGAACTATGATGTAGGGAAATACAATATTGTAATGAAAACATACACAGTGAAATGTTAAAATCATGACATATTGGAATTTAATCTGGAAAACGATGAATAATCATAATGATGTACAAAATTATAGAACAATGTGAAATGTGAATTATTTTCTGTAGAATGACGAACATATGTGAACACATTGCCATTAACCACATTCTGAAATGACTATTCATTAATTAATGAATTCAAAGTTAAGAAAATGAGAGCTTTGAATACGGAAACGATTATTATGACAAATTGAAATATGAAATACTTAAATTGAGTGATGGACACTGAAGTATGGATTTGAAATTGTTGGAATTTGAAATACAGAAGGATCAAATTTAACAACAATATATATTGAAATTACGTCATAAAATACAGTCTATTCAGGCTAATCACATCCTTTTTTTCTTATTCCAAAAGTTCTTCCGAAGCACGACGAAGTTCGTGATTTCCGTTTTCCGTGGGCGTCTCACTCTTCCGTTTTCTCAATCATCACGTATTCAGCAGTGGCTGCGCGAAAAAGACGCGCCATTTTTGAACATCATATCAACATTCAACCTGACAGGTAAATAGTATTTTGTTCTCATACTACTTTCGAACTTATTTTAGCATGTGATCCAAATTTGATTCAACGTTTTTCAAACGTCTAATATAAACTACACCACATTTGTTCTGGTGGCAATTAGTAGATATACCAATTTACCCCACGTAAACATGATCCAGCACCTATACTGCGACGAAGACGGCCATATTTGACATCAGCGTCAAGTATTCAACTCGGGACAGTTCAAGTCTAGTCACACATTGAGTCATACCCTAGCTCTTAAACAAAGAAATTAACGTTTTTCCCTTATCACGGGAGTGAATTCAAAGTGAAAATATGTAAAAATTTAGAGGATTAATGCACTTTGCATTTTCAGGAGTCGAAATTTCCAAGTAAAGTAAATTTCAGTTGCATGTACCCTTTTACGTGTTTTACGGAGTCTACACCCGCCATAGACTCACTCCACGTGAGCCTTGGCAAATTACTTCGTGAAGAGTAAAATCACAAGGGAGTTTCTTTACAAATCTCTCAGATAATTAATTAGAACAGGGAATTACACTCCAAAAATTCCCTTCTTATCTTCTCAATTCTAACCTGTCATTATATGTCTTTTCAGGGAATTCATTTATTTTAATGCCCAATGATATTTGTTTGCCATGGTCTTTATCTAAATATAAGTCTCGCATACTTTCAAGTTGAAAAGGCTCCCCTTAAAACAATCACAACAACAAAACACAACAACTACCATTTAACTCATTATCCGTATATGAATTTATTGGATAAGAATCTTCGGATAAAGAACGTGGTCTTTCTTTCACATCGTTATATTGTTAGGTATGTATTAACTGGCGTCATCTAATCAAGCACATCTAGTATATCTATGCTTTTTTGTCTGTATTTCTATCTACATGCTATCGATCTATCTTAAAGCACTTCATTCCTCCGCGATATGGAAAACGGAGAAAAAGTCACGGAAATGGGAAGTGTAACGCGAAACGGGAATCATAAAAGCTATGAAGGGTAATAAAACTGAAATTGGTAGTAAAGGTTACATAAACTAAACAAATATGTGTAAATGCATTGCTACAACTATTAAGATGACAGATAGACTTTAGATGACCCTTAGCACGAGAAACTGTCTGCAGGCCACTGAGGCTGCCGGCCCGTCCTTTCTACTACCAATGATTAACGGTTGTTCATTTCACGAGCTGAGCATTGTTTCAAGTATGCATGAGCAATATAATGCGTATAATAACGATAATTTTTTAGTGACGCGAAAATCGCGGGAAAACGGAAAATTTGAAAACGGATTTTGATTTTGTAAAACGGGAAAATTTGACGGTCTTTGAAATTATCTATCTTTCTCTATCTATATATTTATCTATTTATCACACTAATCTATCTATCTATCTATCTATCTATCTACTATCTTATCTATCTATCTATGCTTATCGATCTTTTCTTATCTATCTTCTTTCTATTCCTATATGTCTGGTCTCTAAAACAGATAGCTCCCAGATTCTCGAGTGGACGTGCAATCAAGTGAACACAGGGGGCTGAAGGAAGTCGATGCCTCATTGGGAGATGGCGACGAACGCGAACAATTCAAAAGAACGCCATGACAACCATCAGAGAAGACGCGGAAGTCATCAGGGAAGTACTAGGGCGACATGGTAGCATTTCTGGGCGAACGGACAGACAGAGGACGGTGTAGAAGGTCCGATTGCTGGGAGAGTTTAGTTGGTCCCATACGATGTTACACATGTGCGAAAAAGGCAGGAATATACAGGTTGATCCACCCCCCCCCCCACCCCCCCGAAGCTTTACACAACAAACCACTCATAGTAACACATAAAGCTTTCCCTGTCGTAGTGCGGCCGCTGCGCACGCGATACATCGTGGTGAAGTAAAAGGGCAAGTGAGCGGTTCCCTTTTTGGCCCGGCTGAAATTCACCAAGACAGATTGCTGAATACGGCAGGGCTTTTTTTTCGTAGAATTAAGTTGTTGATAGTTAAATTAGTGGGGCTGGGGTGAAGATTTGCTATGAGTAGGGGGGGCGTTATAGGAACTCGTAACTCGACTGCTTGTGAGGCACTAAACCGCCGTGAATGGGGAATGACATATCAAATTTCTTAACAATCAGAAATGCTCCTTCTTTTGCGCAGAAGAAATAAGAGGTTATAAGGCACTGTCTGCCATACATGACTCACGCCGCACTGTGTAGAGCGTGTCTGATTGTTTCACTTCATCCAACACTCACGCCATAATGTAAAGGCTGCGAAGATTTCTGATGAGAGAAAATGGTGCTTGGTTTTGCCAATCCGCGGGCTTCTCCTAGTACAATAAATTTGAGTTTTATATTTTTAGATATTCCTCAGTTCT
>JZLH01S0004483.1:15722-27008 GCA_001188425.1 Eucidaris tribuloides | reverse complement strand
TAATGTTAATAACTCATTTTTGGTGCAAAATGGATTTAGCGCCGTTTGGAACTAAGCTCTTCATATAACTGTAGGCTATAATGAATCACAACATATACTAACACCACGAACGCATTGTGCATTTACTTACTCCTCAGACTAAAGAGGCTTTCAACACCATCCTCAATGACGTCAGATCTATCGATAAATTCAACATCGTAACCTTCGCAACCTCCGTGTCCGTTTGGGAGGAAGATTCCATGGTCGAAGCCACGTATGAAAACATCAGTCGAGCTAGGGAATTCGTCAACGGCATGAGAGCCAGTGGTTGTAAGTTATGAAGGATTGATTAAAGGCAATTCACTCTGACGTCAAGTTGGTTTTGATAAACACTGTTGAACACCCAAAACACTCACTCAGTACGCATGTGGCGCAAATTCTTACAGGTACAATACCCTATCTTCCTTGTCTTAGAATGAAAATCAATATAAAGAGCACAAAATTTCAACCTGGTCCAAAAACCGTTCAACAAAACAGAAGTTTTGAAAAAAAAAATCCCAAAATGATTGATTGTAATAACAAAAAAATAATGGAACAATATACATGATATAGGCTATGGTGGATGCTATGCCGTTAAAAAAATGGGGTGGACAAACGATACTTTCCGAATTTCGTGTGTTTTCTAAGTAATAATTATTTGTGTGTGCGATTACTCCTGTTGTGTTGTGACAGCCACAAACCTGCATGGCGGATTGATGAAGGCAATTGACCTCATTCAACGGTCTGGTGACACCGATGCCTTGCCGCTGATACTGATGTTAACAGACGGACAACCGACGGTTGGAGTCACAAATTCAAGGGAAATCACCCAACTGGTTACAACGGCCATCGACGGCCGAATATCTCTGTTCTCGATCGCCTTCGGGACCGGCGCCGACTACAAGTTTATGGAGTCCCTGTCTCTTCGCAACCAAGGACTGGCCCGACAGGTGTACGCCGACTCGAGCGCCAGTCTTCAGATGAAAGGTTTCTACGACGAAGTAGCCAATCCGTTGCTGTTTAATGTAAGGATGCAGTACTCAAGTGACCTGATCGACAGCGATAGTATCACTAAATCGAGTTTCATGGCTTACTACGACGGGACGGAGATCACGGTGGCGGGGAAGTTCTCCGAGGATGTCTATAATCGTGTGTGGAATAAAGACGACGCAGGTACTGACGTAGCAGGTGCCCAGAGAGCAAAAGAAGTGTCCGGTGATGACAAGGGCAAGCCCGAAGATCTGATGTTGAAAGCAGTGATATCTGCGAAATCTCTTGACGCTGATGTCGCACTGAATACATCAGCAGAAATTGGGGTAAGGATATAGGCCGAAATTGTAAAGAATATTGATTATGAAAGAGGTTTAAAGCACCGCAGAAAGTGGTTTATTCCTTGATTAGTTTAAAAGAAATAATTAGAAGCCCGGAATTAGAAGCTGCTTATGGAAGTAGAAGAAATACTTATAGTACATGTAGTATAAAATGATATTAGAGTAGTAGTAGTAGGAGGAGGAGGAGGAGGAAGAAGAAAAAGAAGAAGAAGAAGAAGAAGAAGAAGAAGGAGAAGAGGAGGAGAAGTAAAAGTAGTAGTAGCGTAGTAGTAGAATTATTAAAAGTAGTAATAGTAAAAGTAGCAATAGTAGTAGTAGTCATAGGCGTACGCAGGATTTTGCTAACGGGGGTGTTCATCCGCGGCCAAATCCTAGGTTCAACATTTGTCCAGGTCACGCCAGCCGCCGAAAACTCGCTCAGCGGGGGGTTATGACGAAAACATTTTTTCCAAGATCCAAGAAAAATCAAGATTTTTTTCATGTTTTTAGCGTAATTTCACATTTTCAAACACCCCCTTTTGACGAAAAAAGGGGGTGATATCGTGAAAAAATGGGGGTGATTACGGAGGAAAGGGGGGTGTTTGGGGGGTGTTAACACCCCCTTTGACAAAAGAGGGGTGTTTGAACACCCCAAACATCCCCCTGCGTACGCGTATGGTAGTAGTAGTAGTAGAAGTAGTAGTAGTAGTAGAAGTAGTAGTAGTAGTAGAAGTAGTAGTGTAAGTAGTAGTAGTAGTAGTAGTAGTAGTAGTAGTAGTAGAAGTAGTAGTGTAAGTAGTAGTAGTAGTAGTCAGTTGTTGTCGCAATAATAATCACGTTTTATGTTTTATCTTACCTTTTGCCTGCTGTAGCCGAGTTACCTGACTTCGGAAAAATTACTTTTTGTTCATTTTATGCACTGTGGATGTTGTACCCTAACAGACTTTTCAATTGAACTTACTCGGAACATATTCTTGATTATAAGCAGCCATTGTTGCAATGTTTAGAATGATTGAACTGGCCATTCATCACCCGATTTTTGGAAACTTTTAAAATGATATGAAAACTGTCAATTTCATGTGTGACAGAATAAGAGTTATAGATAGATTTCAGGATTTGCAAGTCCATCACTTCCTTTAATTATGATTACGAAACGAGAGTTAAGTAAGTAATAACAAATGATGTGTTGAAAATTTTAGTTCCATACCTCACAAACCTATTGTTTTATGAGAAAAACTAAAAACGATATGCTATTAGAATATTGTTCTTTCCGTGAGTTTAAATTTTGCTCAAATTGCAGAACACAGTACGCATGACCAGCTGAAGTACACTGATATTTTTTTAACGGTTGATCACTGCATGACCTTCGGCTAGCGGCCGATCAGACAATTTTGGACTTAACGGAACGTGCCCGTCACTTTGCAAATTTTGAAGTTTCACCGGCCAGACTTTAACAAAAGTACGTATTCTACCCAAAGGTTCTGTGACAGGTGTTTGTTTATACTAATTCTCATATTGTGAATGATTTGAGCTGATTTCACTCATTTTGCCGTTTTCTGGCGTGCAAACCCCGAACCCTACCTTTAAGTGATTATCTTTTACATGCATAGAGTATTACATAGCATAGCTTTTTTGTTGTTGTTGTTTTCTTGTAGAACGTGGAGACTCTGGACAGCTACACGGTGGACAACTTTGCCCAGCGTCTGTGGGCCTACCTCACGATCAATGAGCTGCTCCTGGAGCGAAAGATGACATACGATAATTCAAGGAAGCAGGAACTCTCTGCAAAGGCCCTCGAGCTCTCCCTGAAGTACCACTTCGTCACACCGCTGACGTCACTACTCGTGGTCACACCGCAGGGAAATGCGACCGAAAGCGAAGAGAAAGAAGAAGAAGAAGAAGAAGATCAAGAGCTTCAAGACCAGTCACCTAAACTAAGTGAGTTACCCTTAAACAACAACGACAACAATGACAACAATAACAACAATAACATCAGTTCTCCTCCTCCTCTTCCTCTTCCCCTTCCTCCTCCTCCTGCTCCTCCTCTTCCCCTTCTCTTCCTACTTCTCCCCTCCTCCTGCTCCTCCTCTTTCCCTTCCTCCTCCTCCTCTTTCCCTTCTCCTACTCCTCCTCCTCCTCCTCTTCTTCCCCCTCCTCCAACTCCTACTCCTTCTCCTCTTCCTTCTACTACTGATAATTATAGAGACAATAAATATATATTAATAGTAGTAGTAGTAGTAGTAGTAATAGTAGTAGTAAGATAATTTATTATATCATTAATTTTACGATTTGCATGATAGTGCGACTTTTCGAACTACACTATTTATATTATATGTACTTATATATATGTGAGTGAGTGTGTGTGTGTGTGCGTGTGTGTGTGTGTGTGTGTGTGTTGTGCGCGCGTGTGTGTGATGTGTGTGTGTGTGTGTGTGTGTGTGTGTATGTGTGTGTACGTGTGTGCATGTGTGTGTGTGTGCGTGTGAGTGTCTGTGTGTGTGTGTGTGTGTGTGTGTGTGTGTGTGTGTGTGTGTGTGTGTGTGTGTGTGTGTGTGTGTGTGTGTGTGTGTGTGTGTGTGTATGTTTGTAATTACATGCCTGACACTTATATTCTTTATTATAATTTAGGCTATCTTGCAGGCCCAATAAAAGGACCAGGAGCAACATCATACACTTCGTCTGGTAAGGGACAACCTTTTTTTCTTCAAATATCACTTTATATAGTGCTTGGACATAGTAAGGCCTATATCCCTTAATTCATTACTCTTCAAAATGTTCTTCAAAATATTGTTCACGAGAATAATTCAAGTAATATATAACAAAACTGGAGGAAAGGTAGACAATAAAAGGTTTTGGATTATATTTCAGATTTAGCGCTAATTAGCTCCACCACGACTAAGCAAAACGTAAAATCAAATACAATACTGTACACTCATTGGTTGTGTGGAGAATATTTTCTCAAAGCGCATGCAAACGCCAGCATTGTAAAAATACTAACCACTTTGATAAACGCTTTTCTGTAACAATTTATAAACACTTGAACACGCTTATCTGGAAATCATACACTTTTTATTAGAAATTATATCACCTATCTGACATCAAAATTCTGTGTTTAATTCTGTAACACGTCTTAAACACGTCAACACGTTTATTATGAAATCATAAACACTTTTAGTTACTAATTATATGATATCAAAAGTTCGTATTTGTTTCTGGAACACTTCGTAAACACTTAAACACGTTTAATATGAAACCATAAGCACGTTTAGGTATTTACGTGTTGGAAATCATAAACGCGTCAACAAACATTTTTATGAAAACCTCCTAAACACTAGTGTTTTCTTCATCACCACGATCAAATCGTTTGTATCTCTTTGCTTTACAGCGTGTGCCCAAAAAAAATCCCTCTAATAGACAAGACAATAATTACTTAAATCGAGTTTATATATTTGGAAAGCCCACTTAATTTTGTAGGCGCTGTGAACATTTCATAGGTCTGGGTTCATTGGTTTGAATACACAAACTCTTTTGTAACAGCGGTGCTTTCTAGCCCATTCCAAGTTTGTAAAAAAGAAATGCACATCACAGTCATACCGTATTCCATCACAATGACTGTGTTCATGAGTCAGGTACATTCATTTTTTTAACGAAAACTAATGAAAGTTCAGTTCTTCTGGTCATGTTTGATTTCATAGAATGCGTTCCACTTATGGTTTGTCCTTCAATGTCCAACTTGTAAACTTCTTTTGTCCTCCTGCACTTCCTTTTACCTGATTTTGATTCAGGTTGACGCATTGATGTAGCACTGTAAACTTGGAATGGACTAAAAGCCCCGCTGATACATGATAGACTGTGTATTCAAAACCAATGAAGCGAGACCAATGGAATTTTCCCGAAAGTTAAAAAATGAAATGGGCTTTTTAAATCTGAACACTGGCTTCAGAATGATACTTGGTTTTGGATTTAGTTTTGCAGTTTATCAGAGGGACATTTTTTGGGGACACGCTGTATAATGTCATATATTGAATGGTTTGTTGTCTATTCATCTATCTAGCGGACAGCGATCCTCATTTCTTGGTCGAGATACCGAATTCCAACGTGACTGTGTGCTTCGATATCAACGGACGACCTGGTGATGTCTTCAATCTCCTCAGTGATCCCAAAATTAGTAAGTTTAACCCATTTTGGAGTTCAAGAAAGAGATATTTTGGTCTGGAATATATAAGGAGAATGTGTGTTATATTGAAATCGAATTATCTCCAACTGGTCACTGGAAATATGAGTTTGGGGCTTGATATTAAATTTTGCCAAGTTTTGGATAAACGAGGGTTGCAGTAATGCAGCGTAAGGGACCATCCTAACAACTTTTGTCTCAAAAACATATCCCTTTTCCTTTTGCTTGAAGCTGCATTACTGAATACGTCAACATGTCTTTATTTTTCCTTAATCTTTATATATTGATAAAGTGTTTACAAAAAGTTACTTACATGTACAGAGCTTATCAATCCCGTAAAATTATATTACGCTGCTAGACACTTTGAATCATTCTTACATTAAAGCCCAGGTATAGTTTTAGTCGACCAAACAGTTTTTTTTAAATCAATTTTCACAAAGTATGGTATTGTTACGCCTTTTCATCAGAAGTAACATCAAACATTCTGGAAATTTTTATGATATGATGTGATTTGTTTAATTATCAGGGAACACATATCACTTTGTACATTTCCTATGGCCAAATTTCACAATTTAGCAAAATTCTGCCTGGGCTCTAAGTATTGTGAAAGATTCATGTAAATCTTATCAAAGGAGGACCACTATGGATTCACAGTGAATAAAACATCGAAAGACGCTTTTGAATCTTAAATACACACCGGTACACTAGATTTAGCAACCAGATATTATTTGTATCTGCTCATCAAGGATTATCTTATGAGCGCATTAACGCCGCTTAAGCTCGCGTTGCGCTCATGCAACGCATTGTCAGAAACCCACACCAGTAAAGATGAACCGATGCCAAACGGACTCATCTACGCAGAAGCGAATGGATTCTACCGAATTCAGTCATCTATGGGTGAAGGCTGCAGCTGACATCTGGAATCCAGCCTGTCGTTACTCGGGCAAACGTCATTTTTAAGAGTGATTACGCTAATGATTATCTTTCTAAAAGTATAGATGTTGTTCATCCCCGAATTTTGCAGACCGTGGTGTTACGGCTCTCTTTCTGTTTTAGCTGGGTATAATCTGGGCAAAATTCGGTTTGGGCTTGCAAACCGAGCACAAAAATCTTTAAAATGAGCTGCCACCAAATACTCGTGAATTGATGAGTTTCACGTTTATTGACATACACCTTTAAGTCTGCACTTATGTATGGGATACAGCTTTACGAAAATGTTAAAAGACTTTATAATTCAGGAAATCCTCGCAGTATTAAAACTTTTTGATGTGATTAAAACATAATTTTTCTAATCATATTCCTCTGTGTCAGACTTGTTAGTGTCAGGGCAGGTGATACTAGCCAGGAAACAGTTACCGGACGATCGGCACTTACGGACGTACTTCGGGAAGATTGGGGTTCGTCTCGGGAACCGATCCCTGGTCATCACCGCGGACAACATCACCGTCAGCGATAACGTCATACTTCCGTGGGATGACGTCCACACCCTCCGCATGGACGGGTTTACCGTTTTCCTACCCAGGAAGCTTCATCTCGTTATCAGTCGGGGCGATGACGTAGCCGTGGTCGTCAGGTTGCACCGCGTCCATCATGGCGACGTCAGTGAGAGAGTCGACTATTTCGGCGTCTACGTCGAACGGGGCAAGGGCTTTTCCGAGGAAGTTCACGGATTACTAGGTAGGTATCCTTCTAGATTATAAAAAAAAAGTTATACTGCAGCTGAGCAAAACAGTTTCAAGATAATAATTTCATTCGTATTTAGCAAATGGAATAAATGACCTCATAACACCATGTATCTTTATAGATTGCATAGCTCTTCTACTGAGGCAACTGTGCACACCATTCTTAAAGTGATCGGCTGCATCAATTGCTTTTGCTATACTATTACCGTTACGTTCTGTTGAGAAGAAAATCTTTACCTGTACATTTCTGAATTACCATCTCTCGTACCCACATGTTTATCATCTGGATTTTGCATTGAGCTTTCCATTATTTCCTGCAAATTACGAACTGGCTTTAATCGAATATGTCAAAAGTGAAGAACCAGTGGCGTGGCCCGAGTTCCCCCCCCCCCACGCTCCCCCTCCCTCGAAATATTTGTCATGTTGGTTTCAGAAATTACCTGTAGAAACGTGCCCGATTTAAGTTTCAAGTACAACAATTTAAGGGCTGTGAATTTACTCCTGGACCCCACCCGAAAAGCGCAGTTGGGGTTGGGTGTGTTAAGATCTGTGGCTGCACCATTATCTAGTAAGTTTTTTTTTCGTTTTATTTTTATTTTTTTATAAACGTCATTGATTATTTTGTGCGTGTTCCCCCCTTTTTTTTTACATTTCAGGACAATTCCATCGGAATAATCTCCACATCAGAGCCCCAGACGACCAGAATTACACCGGACAATTGGAGATTGCTGATCGGTCGGTGGAGGTAACCGTCAAGAGCCGCCGCGTGCCCAGCAGCCATGACTTCAAGGATTGCTGGCACGCCAAGCATAACGGCAAGGGCCTGATAGAGGGCGTCTACAAGAATTATCGCCTCTCGAGTCTGACTGCCTGTCCGTCTGAATCCAAGTTTTGATAGGGATTTTTTTTTAACGAATCAAAATGGAGGCCTTCAGATTTATGTCAAATTGAGGAAATACCAATCAGAAAACTCTGTTTCCAAGAAATCTTTGAACAGAATTTGTGTATTTTTCTGTAATCGTGCATGTCTATATTATGAATGAAAACTTTAATTGTGTGTGTGTGTGTGTGTGTGTGTGTGTGTGTGTGTGCGCGTGTGTGCGCGTGTGTGTGCGTGTGCGTGTGTGTGTGTGTGTGTGTGTGTGTATGTGTGTGTGTGTGTGTGTGTGTGTGTGTGTGTGTGTGTGTGTGTGTGTGTGTGTGTGTGTGTGGTGTGTGTGGTGTGTCGTGCGTGCGTGTGTGTGTGTG
The DNA here is from genome assembly GCA_001188425.1 of Eucidaris tribuloides. Taxonomy (NCBI): domain Eukaryota; kingdom Metazoa; phylum Echinodermata; class Echinoidea; order Cidaroida; family Cidaridae; genus Eucidaris; species Eucidaris tribuloides. Next base: position 18,576 of record JZLH01S0004483.1, on the reverse strand, counting down.
TGTGTGTGTTGTGTGTGTGTGTGTGTGTGTGTGTGTGTGTGTGTGTGTGTGTGTGTGTGTGTGCGCGCGCGCGTATGTGTGTGCGTGTATGTTGGTGTGTGTATGTGTGTGGGTGTTGATATATGTATAGCGAAGGTTTGTAGTTATCCGAAGAAATATTCCTAAATTACAGAATGTTAGTCATAAGATATGAAAATCAATTATACGTTTCGAATTAACGATGAAGTACCTAAGATTTCTGCGGACAATTATAAAAATGAATGAGAACAGTCATTACGCTGAGAAACCTGTGGTTTTTGTTCCTTTGTATTGCATATTTTCCCTATAATGTCATGCAATCACAATTGTATGCACATATATGTTTATATTCTATGTTATTTGTGTAATATATTTGAGGGGAATGTCTTTGTGATCTAGAAGTAAATCTCATATTATGTGTTTTATCATTATGAACTGTCAATCACACGATTTTTTTTTTTGGGGGGGGGAGCACTACAACTATGAGCTGAGACATAAGGAATGATGTTCGGGTATTTGTAACCAAATAAACCGTGGCATTGCCATTACCCAGCAAAGTCTGGTGGTTGTGCCGCTGAACGGATATCAGTAGGTTTCAGGTCCGAATCCAGTTGGGTCACTCTTTTTCTGAGTCATTAAAACAAATATCAGATCAAGCACTTGATCTTATTTATCATTAGTTTGATAATACAGAGATGAACAGCAAATTTATTCTGTATAACAGTGAGTTTGTAAATATTGACTGTGTATCAAAATATGGTCAAAATGCATGAAAAACTAACACTGCTTATTTTATAGCAATTTAAAAGGAAAGTTATCCAGTTGAACATTATCATATTTTTATGACAAACTTAAAAGTAAATGATGTATGTGTTGATTGTGCAAATAGGTTACAGAAGCAGAGTAGAAATATAGTATGCCTTATCAAAATGTTATTTAAAAGTAACATACCGTATATTGAACTCAGATAAAACGGGAAATTAATTTGAGTATACAAAATATTTTCCCGTTTGTTAATAAGTATATCATGTACATTTTGATATATGACACATCTTACCGTTTCTTCAATGCCTGGTGTTAAAGGTTTCGCAGCCTTTTTACATTCCTCCACTCGGCTCATGTATTATGATACGGTACTTTGTTTTGTCTGTGTAACATATTTTAATTTGTACCCTTTTTCTAGTATACTTGTTTGAGTTGTACCTTTTTCTAGTATACTTGTTATTTTGTCATTTTGTCATTATGTATCGCTGACTTTGTTGGTTTAAGAGCAATGTGGAAATAAACTACAATTGAAGTTCAGGGTTTCTTGTAAAATCACAATATACCCTTTACATGCTACATTCATCTATAGTTTAACAAGTTGTAAATTTTTATATTTAATTTCTTTATTGATGTCAACAACGTGATGTAAACGCTTCGAAAGGGGTAGAAAGATTTCCCTAATGCTTGCGTATTATGAGTAAAATGATTACCATGGTAATCATTTTACTCATAATACGCAAGCATTAGGGAAATCTTTCTACCCCTTTCGAAGCAAAATTACAGATTTTGATAATCCTTGTAATATTGCATAATTGTATTGTGCATTTCACTGTCAAAGAATGAAATGATGGTGAATGCGTCAGGGAAAAACACACAACTGACACTTGTGCTTGTAACAGTAGTGATGTCTTGATAAGCCTTTAGAGGCGAGGTTATTGAGATAATGATCATCCTTACAGTTGTGTAATTTATTGCGCATTTTCTCTCCCAAACAGTGACATTTTGGGCAATGTGCGAGTCAAATAAAACGAAGGAAATGAAAATATGTGTTTTCCATCTTTTTGAGTGCATGGTAATGAGAATGTTTTTTGTGTTTTATCCCTGCATGTGTGTCCTTGAAATGTGTTGCGTTTTGGCTCATTTTGCATATGTTTCGGATAATTAATAACTCTTTAGATAGTTGGTCAAACTGCTGCCAATCGCAAAACTCGTAGTAAATATCTTATCAAAATTTCGTTAATTTGACCCAAATAAGTCTATAAATAGTGGGAATATTCACAAATTTCTGTAAAATTAACATGTTCCTGGAATATTTAAATGTTGAATGGACAGCTTTCTTCTGAACCCTGTTAGGGGTAGAGTTCCCCACCTCCTTTGCCAATTATTTTAAAAAAGGGTACTTTTATTTTATTTATTCGTTCATTAGGTGGATAGCCCTTACAGCGAAAAGCTCATTTTCAGAGGGGTCCACTTTCAAACACAAACAAAATGCAAACAAAATGATCAAAATTAAAAAAATCAAATGGAGGGGAGAGAGAGATGTGTGTGGGTGTGGGTGTGTGTGTGCGTGTGTGTGTGTGTGTGTGTGTGTGTGTGTGTGTGTGTGTGTGTGTGTGTGTGTGTGTGTGTGTGTGTGTGTGTGTGTGTGTGTGTGTGCGTGTGTGTGTGTGTGTGTGTGTGTGTGTGTGTGTGTGTGTGTGTGTGTGTGTGTGTGTGTGTGTGTGTGTGTGTGTGTGTGTGTGTGTGTGTGTGTGTGTGTGTGTGTGTGTGTGTGTGTGTGTGTGTGTGTGTGTGTGTGTGTGTGTGTGTGTGTGTGTGTGTGTGTGTGTGTGTGAGTGTCTGTGTGTGTGTGTGTGTGTGTGCGTGTGTGTGTGTGTGTGTGTGCGTGCGGTGTGTGTGTGTACGTGTGTGTGCGCGCGTGTGTATATGTGTGTGTACGTGTGTGCATGTGTGTGTGTGTGCGTGTGAGTGTCTGTGTGTGTGTGTGTGTGTGTGTGTGTGTGTGTGTGTGTGTGTGTGTGTGTGTGTGTGTGTGTGTGTGTGTGTGTGTGTGTGTGTGTGTGTGTGTGTG